>PVJN01054461.1:0-13398 GCA_004026805.1 Lasiurus borealis | reverse complement strand
TTATGCCTTAGATGCCTATACAAAAGCTGAAGTGGTTTATTCTTGGACTCTTGGGAAGAACAAATCTGTGGAAGTAGCGCAGGATGGCTCTCGCCTGAATCAGTATGATCTGCTGGGCCACGTTGTTGGGACAGATATAATCCGCTCTAGTACAGGTATTTATTTTACTTAACAAGAATTTTTATAATCTGTACCACATGCTAGGAACTGTTACCTCCCCCCCTCCTCCCTCCCCCCCCCTAACACACATCCCTATCTCTTGCAAAACTAATCTTTGTGAGCTTGTTTTTGTTTTTGTTTTTGTCTTGTGTTTTGTTTTGGATTCCACATATAAGTGAGATTATACAATATTTGTCTTTCTCTGTATAATTTATTTTACTTAGTATAATGCCCTTAATGTCCAATGGCAACATTTTCTTCTTAATGGTTGATTAACATTTCATTGTGTATATGTACCACATCTTCTTCACCATTCGTCTACCCATGGACACTTAGTTTGCTTCCATATCTTGGCTATTGTAAATGATTAAGTGAACTTAGGAGTGCATATATTTTTTTGAGTTGGTGTTTTTGTTTTCTTTGGCTAAATATCCAGAAATAGGATTGCTGCATCATGTGATCATTCTTCTTTTAATTTGGGGGGAAACTCCCATATTGTTTTACATAGTGGCTGCACCAATTTATATTCCCACCAACAGTGAAGAAGGGTTTCCTTTTCTCCGCATCCTCACCAATACTTGTTATTTCTTGTTAGTTATCAATAGCAATATTTTAATAATTATACTGGACATATATTATTATTATCTGTTTTAATTACTTTAAATTTAAAAAAGAGAAATAAATGTCTCCTTCAATGTCACAGTATTCTTGACAATGATGTGATAAGTGCTGCTATCACTGGGAAGTATAGCATTTCATTGTTAAATTCAGTAAAATAATATTTTCATTTTTAATGACCTCATATATGTGAATCATACTTAATTTATCCAATTATCTACTATTATTTTATGTGACTTAATGCTATAATCATCACTGTGCAGACCTTTTTTCCATATAGCATTTTATTCCTGTGTAATTATCTGCCTAGCATAGAGACAGAATATCAAGATTGCTATTCAGAAAGTAGACACATTTTTTAAAATTTAATACATATGATGAACAAACTGCCATTCTAAAAGGTTAAGCAATTCACACTCCCATTATCAGTGTATGAGCATGCCACTTTCACTTCAATCTTGGCAATGCATGTGTCACGGGTTGAATTATGTCCTGTCACATGTTGAAGTTCTGACCCTAATGTCTCAGAATGTGACCTTATTGAAAATAGAGTCATCATAGATATAGTTAGACTATATCTCAAATTAGTTTAAAAGCATGATACACAGTACATCAGTAAATAGGTGATTTAGTATATTAAAATACATTCGCACAATTCAGTACTCTACAGCTATAAGAAATAATGATGAAGTATTTTATGTTACTGTTCATTGCAAATATCTACAGGATATACTGTTGAGTGAAAAAATGCAGAGCACAGAACACTGAAAAGATATAGGGTTATATGTTCATATAGGCCATACTATAGGGATATTATTTCTAGAAAGATACACAAGAAGCTGGTAATTGTAGTTAAAGTAGGGAGAAATGAGATAGATGGTTTAGGCCAGCAATGAGAGGGAGACTTTGTTGTACACCCTTTGACAACTTTTGATTTAGGTACCACATACATATTACATCACATATGTATATTATTTTTATATCACTATAAATTATGGATATCCCTTTATGAATTCTGAATATGCTATTTAATGTATGTTTACGGGGTACAACATATTAATAGGAAGCTGATCTGTAGATTATAGGAAAAGACCTATAATCTATGAAAGTTCTATTTTGTATAAATGAGTGTCTTTCTCTCTGAATGCTGTCAGTCCTCGGTAAAGTAACTCTAATCAGAGGGCTCCTGCTCTTTGCTGCAGATTCAAACATGTGTTAAATACATAAATAAAAGTCCTCAAAACCTGTGGCTAATTGTTCACACCATTCTCTATTTCAACACTGATTCCATTTCCCCACATTTGGAAACATTTTGCATTAATTTTCTAAGAGGAGGATTTGGGTATATGATCTTATTTTTCCATCTTTCCTAGAAATTTGACCATTCATTAGAATAAGCATATTATGGTCACTGTATAATAGCATATTATGTCTTTAGACATGTAGCAAAGGTTAAGACAAAAGTGAAAATAAGAGAATGAAAGAGACAAAAAAACCCTGAAAGATGAGGATTACAAGAATACAGGAGGCAAGATAAAGTTCAAGGAACATAGATGGAAAAATACCATACATGAATTTAAGAAAATATTCCCACTCATTTCATATCATTAATTTGCCAAGATCTTAAAGAAGCCCCTTGTGTCATTCATAACCTTAGGAACTGGCTAAATTGTGAATGTGTTTTACATTGTATTCTCAAATATTTGTACAGTTAACACAGATGGAGCATATTAGGATACTGTGTAAATGCAGGGGAAGTTCCCCAAACTGCTTAAAGAGTGATCTTTCACAATAAGGCACACAGAGAGAGGCAGAAATACCAGCAAGAAGAGAAGGTAACCATGCTGGTGTGGCTCAGTAGTTGAGCATAATCTTTCAACCAGGAGGTCACTATTCAATTTCCGGTTAAGTATATGCCTGGGTTGTGGCTTCAATCCCTAGTGGAAGTTGTGTGACAGGCAGTGTATCAATGATCCAATATCATCATTAATGTTTTTCTCTCTTACTCATACACTCTCTCTCTCCCTTTCTCTCTGAAATCAATAAAAGTAAATGTTTTTTTTTAAATAGAAATATAATGATCCACTTTATGAAAATATGTGCAGTTATATAAAGCATTAATTTGCTAAGCTGTTCTGCATTTAGCTCCCCTCTCCCAATTTTATTAAAGTGTAAGTGAAAAATGAAATTGTATATACTTAAGGATTACAATGTATGGGAACCTCTTTCACATCCCGCATGGTTCAGGGTTCGGGTTCTGGAGGAGGCCGCACGCAAACGAAAAGAGAGACTAGAAAAGCATTAATTTGGCGATATTGGGGGGCCAGGCGGGAACCTTCCTCTAGTGGAAAGGACTGCCAACTTCCTTTGGCCTTGCCATCCCTTTTATTAAGGCTTAGGATACACCCTTTGCCCTGAAGCAGGCAATTCTAGTAACAAGTAGATTATCTTTATCAGTAGGATTTAAATGATTATTTGATGGGGAAGTTCATTGTCTCAATTAGATAGGGGGTGGCTGGCTTTGACCTTTCAGAGCTTCAAGGTTGACCAGCCCTCTGGTTCTATTAGTGAAACAATTATTGGTTTCTAGAAACAACGAGATGGTATATAACATACATTATGAAATGATTAGAACAATCCAAGAAACTATCCTTTGTGTGTATATACAGAATAATCAAAACACTTCAGAACTCTTATGTAAATAATACTGGTCAGAATGACACACATTGACCACCAGGGGGCAGACGCTCAATGCAGGAGCTGTCCTCTAGTAGTCAGTGTACCTCTCCAAAGGGAGTGCTGAATAGCTAGCTGTGCATTAGGTCCCCAGGAAGATTGTCCTCAGTTACCTTAGACTCTACTGATTTCCTGGTTATGTGGCCATCTCTGATTTACTTATTTAAAAAAAAAATTTCTGTTTCTAATTGACTTAATTAGTGAATTTGGCAATGTAGCAGGATACAAAATTAATGCTAAGAAGTCTGTGGCGTTTCTATACACTAATAGTGAAATTACAGAAAGAGAGACTCAAAAAGCAATCCCATTTACCATTGCACCAAAAAAATTAAGATACCTAGAATAAACCTAACTAAAGAGGTAAAAGACCTATATGTAGAAAACTACAGAACACTGAAAAAAGAGGTAGAGGAAGATGTTAACAGATGGAAGAGCATAGCATGCTCATGGATTGGGAGAATCAACACTATTAAAATGTCCATAATACCCAAAGGAATCTATAGATTCAATGCACTACCCTTTACAATACCAACAACATATTTCACAGACATAGAAAGAATTCTTCATAGATCCATCTGGAACAAAATAAGACCATGAATAGCTATAGCAATTCTGAGAAAGAAGAATAAAGTAGGTGGGATCTCAATACCAGATTTCAAGCTATATTACAAAGCAACTGTTCTCAAAACAGCCTGGTACTGGCACAAGAACAGACATATAGACCAATGGAATAGAATAGAGAACCCAGATATCCAACCAAACCACTATGCTCAACTAATATTTGACAAAGGAGGCATGAACATACAATGGAGCCAAGATAGCCTCTTCAATAAATGGTGTTGGGAAAATTGGATAGATACATACAAAAAAAAATGAAACTGGACCACCAACTTACACCAAATACAAAAATAAACTCAAAATGGATACAGGACTTAAACATTAGAAGGGAAACCATAAAAACACAAGAGGAATCCACAGGCAGCACAATCTCAGACATATGCCAAAAGAACTTCTTCACTGATACTGCTCCAAAGGCAATGGAAGCTAAAGAAAAAATAAACAAATGGGACTACATCAAAATAAAAAGCTTTTGCACAGCAAAAGAAACCATCAACAAACCAACAAGAAAGAGCACTGTATTGGAGAACATATTTGCAAATGTTATCACTGATAAAGGTTTAATCTCCAAAATCCATAGCCAAGTTATACAACTTAATAAAAGGAAGATGAACGATCCAATAAAAAAATGGGCAATGGGGTCCAGGAAAATGGCGGCGGAATAGACGGACGCGTCTGGAGCTTTGTCGCTGGGCAGAGGGAGAGAGAGCAGCTGAGAATCGCACTGGGAGTGTTTGTTGGCAAGTTAAGAGTCAGTCATCTGGTGAAGAATTCAAGATGGCAGCATAGGTAAACACCTACACTGCTGCCTCGCACAACAATTTCAAAACTACAACTAAAAGACAGAACGGACATCATCCAGAACCACAGGAAAGCTGCCTGAGTGGAAGTTCTACAACTAGAGTGAAAGAGAGGGGCTCACGGAGACCCAGAGGAGCTGCAAAAGCTGAGGTACGGAGACGTGCGTGTGGAGAGAGCAGGTGCCGGAGTGCCTGGCTGACTTTCTCTGGCAGGAGGGAAACGGAGATTCTCAAAGGCATTGAACCCCTTATCCTACTACACTAAACCCCAGATCCAGCCGAAACTCATACGGGGAAGAGTTTGGACTATGAAAAGGGAGAGGTGCACAGAAATTTAGGGGAGTTGCAAAAGATCAGAGGTCTGGTGCCGCACACAGCACTGCACACAGGACAGATTGCTTTCGCGACTGGGCAGGAGACAGATCCTCCCAACTGTGCCACTTCTGACTCCACTAAGCCCCTGTTTTGGGTGAAACCCTGGGGACCTAGTCTCGTGTGGTCCTGGTTCGCAGGGGAGCCCGAGGGGCAGCCGTCTAGAGGCACTGCGGGCGCTCAGGCACAAGGACCGCTCCAGCAATTACCTGGTCACGTGAGACTCAGGGGCCGTGGCGGGCGGGGCCGACTGGAAGGGAAGGTGGTCCCTTAAGCCCTGAGACTCCACACATCCCAAGCTCAACAGAGGCTTCTTCGGTTTTGCAAGTCTGGTATCATAAAGTTGAATTCAACACAGAAGTTTCCCAGACATAGTTAAATGCTGAGACAAGGGAAGGGATCACAAACAAAAGAAATGGAGGAAAACAAACAACTGGATATAGAGTTCAAAACCACGCTTATAAGGTTTTTCAAGAATATGCTAGAAAAGTTGGATAAATTTAGTAAGACCCAAGAGGAGATGAAAAAGAACATACTAGAGACACTGAAATAAAATATATTATACAGAGTTCTAACAGCAAAATAGAGGATGGCAAGAATCAAGTCAAAAATTTGAAATATAAAGAAGCAGAAAACATTCAACTGGAAAACCAAGAAGAGAAAAGAATCCAAAAATGTGAAGATAATGTAAGGAGCCTCTGGGACAGCTTCAAGTGTACCAACATCAGAATTGTGAGGGTGCCAGAAGAAGAGAGAGAGCAAGATACTGAAAACCTATTTAAAAAAATAATGACTGAAAACTTCCCACATCTGGTAAGAGAAATAGACTTACAAGTCCAGGAAGCACACAGAACCCCAAATAAAAGGAATCCAAAGAGGACTACACCAAGACATATCATAATTAAAATACCAAGAGCAAAAGACAAATAGAGAATATTAAAAGCAGTAAGAGAAAAACAGTTCATTACCTACAGGGGAGCACCCATACGACTGTCAGCTGATTTCTCAACAGAAACGATGCAGGCCAGACGGGAGTGGCAAGAAATATTCAACGTGATGAATAGCAAGAACCTACAACCAAGAATACTCTATCCAGCAAAGCTATCATTCAGAATTGAAGGGCAGATAAAGGGTTTCACAGAGAAGAAAAAGCTAAAGGAGTTCATCAACTCCAAACCAGTATTATATGAAATGCTGAAAGGTACTCTTTTAGAAGAGGAAGAAGAAAAAGGTAAAAGACAAAAAATTATGAACAACAAATACATATCTATCAACAAGTGAATCTAAAAATTAAGTGAATTAAAAATTTGATCAACAGAATAAACTGATGAATATGATAGAATCAGGAGCACAGAAAGGGAGTAGACTGGTAATTCTCAGGGGGAAAAAAATCATAAAGCATCAAACAGACTGTGAAATTATAGCAGAAAGATTAAAGTTAGGTGAGGTAAATAAGTGATCAATCAAAGGACTTGTATGCATGCATATAAGCATAACCAATGATCACAGACGCTGGGGGGTTGGAGTATGCCTGGGAGGGAGGGGGGCAATGGGGAGATATGTATAAAAATTAATAAAAATTAATTTTAAAAAATTAAAAAAATGGAAAGAGGGCCTAAATAGACACTTCTCCAAAGTGGACATACAGATGGCCAGTATACATATGAAAATACTCAAAGTTACTAATTATCTGAGAGATGGAAATCAAAATGACAATGAGGTATCAACTCACACCTGTCAAAATGGTTATCATCAACAAATCAACATAGAACTCTGTGGGGAAAAGGGAACACTAGTACACTGCTGATGGGAATGCAGAGCGGTGTAGCCACTGTGGAAAACAGGATGGAGTTTCCTCAAAAATTAAAAATGGTACTCCCAGTGATCCCGCATATAAGAATATATTCTAAGAAATCAAAAACACCAATCACTAAGAATATATGAACCCCTAATTTCATAGCAGCGCGATACACAATAGCTAAGATTTGGAAAGTGCCCATCACTAGAAGAGTGAATAAAGAAGCTGTGGTATATTCACACAATGGAATATTACACAGTTATAAAAAATAAATCTTACCATTTGCAACAGCATGGAGAGACCTAGAGAGTATTACACTAAGCAAAATAAGCCAGTCAGACAAAGGTAAGTATCACATGATCTCACTCATGTGTGAAATGTAATGAACAAAATAAACTGGTGAACAAATAGATCAAGAGACACAGAAGCGTGGAACAGACTGTTGAATCTTAGAGGGAAGGCGGAGGAGGGTGAATAGGTGGGAAGAGATCAACCAAAGCACTTGTATGCAAATATGCATAACCCAGGACACAGATAATAGGGTGGTGAAGGCCTGAAGTGGGGTGTGGGGGCTGGAATGAAGAGGTCAATGGGGGAGGTGGGAGAGGGACATGAAATATGTAATACTTTGAACAATAAAGATAAAATACATAAAAAGTAAATTGTAAAGTTTTTACTTTTAATGAATTTCATTTTTTTCCTATGTATTAGTGGTTCTCACTATTAGTTTCTTTACATTGTACAAGTGTAGACAAAGTATAGCACACTAACATTAGAGATCAATTTTTATGTATTACCTGATTGACCATGGTGAGGGGCTAAGAGAAACACTGAGATCACCACTTTTGCAAAAGTTTCTTTCATTTTCATTTTCAGCTTTTCTTGGAATTTTAGAAATGGTAATCATTTTTGACATCTAGAGTCTCTTAATATGTATTTTAGTTATCTATCTGCCTTAAAACCATCCTTCTACTTCTCTCTGGCCACAAAAAATACAAGTTACCATATTTTTTCACAAGACATCCATGACAGCCTTTCAGATATCTGACATTAGCCATTATCCTCTTGAGGTCTTTGTCACTCCTCCACTGTAGCAATAACCAAACTGAAACTGTATTTTAAACATGGCTCAACCAGCACAGAATAAAAAGAGCTTGCAATCTTACTTGATCTAGATAATTATTAACTAAAGTTTAAATCAAATCTGGCTTTTTGAGAGTTATACCACATGGAGGGCTTACATTACATTTGCTTTCCTTTGTATCCCAGCATCTGATTTATAATGTATAGTTGATGTTAATCCTTTCTATTACAGAACTATTTTTGTATCCATGTGTGAAAATTTGATTTTGCAAATGTTAAGCTTTTGACTTGAGCCTGTTCTCTCAAACTTTAGAAATCCTTTTTGATTTATAATTCAGAAGACAATGCACTCTAATCAACGTTCACTAATACCAGCTTACAAGTTTGAATCTGGTATCTCATGTGTCCTCATTTGTGTCATTGATGACAATATTTAAGAGCAAAGAGTCAGAGATAAAGCCTTGTGGATTATCACAGGGATATCCAATTTAGGTTGATGTCCACGCATTAGTCAATTCCATTTGACTTCAATTGGTCAACCAACTCCTTCCGCCTAATTGTAATATTTTTCCACTGTGTTTCTTCTTCATGAATGCATCATTTAAAAAGGTAGATAAGAGATCAATCAAAGGACTTGTATGCAGGCATATAAGCATAACCAATGAACATAGACACTGGGGGGTTGGGGTATGCCTGGGAGGGAGGGGGGGCAATGGGGAGATATGTATAAAAAATTAATAAAAATTAATAAAAAGAAAGAAAAAAAAAGAGTCAGTCATCCTCCAGGAGAAGGCATAGAGAACTGCAAGACGGTGCTCTCCTGGCCAGGCAGCCCCACTGCGACAGGGTTTTTGTCAGCCAGAGCCACCAGCGCGAATGTGGAGACAGTGCCATCTTGCAGAGGGAGGTGGATGTCTGCAGCAGTCTGAAAGCAGGGGCTGGCTGAAACACCCACCAAACAGCCGGAGACCCAGAACACCGCTCTCCAATAGGCACAGACATGCAGCAGATTCAGATTTCGAAACGGCACACGGAATGGTCAGATTTTGCCTGGGATAAGGTGAGGTCTCCTGCCCCTCAGAACAGAGACACGCACACTGTGGGAGCCGAGCTGCGGGAAAGCTGCCTCTGGAGAGGTCCCCAGAGGTGGTCAGGGCGTGATCCCTAAGTGTGGAGGCAAACTCTCCCAGCTGTTGACAGAGGGGAGCTCTGGAAAATGACTCGTTTTTTATCTGAGGCAGAGGGACAGCCTGGGAATTATTACAGTGTCCCGGCTGCAAAATCCCCACAAACTGGCTTTGAGAACCACAGAGTAGCAGGATCTGAGCACAGCCTAGAGAGGTCCTGTGCTGTGTCTCAGAGATCAATTCCGAAACACTGCCACCCAGTGGATGACACACAAATTGACTCTTGCATAACCACAAAAGAATAGAGATTAAATCGTCAACAGTGCAACACAGTGAACTTCAATACCTTCCCTACTGGGAAACAGGAGTGCCAAGCCGAATAATAGTGGAAGTGAATGACCACTCTATGTTTTTTTTCTTTTTCCTTTTTTCTTTTTTCATTTTTTTTTCATTTTTACATATTTTAATTAAACGATTATTTTTTTTCTTTTCGCTTCAATTGATTTTACCTTTTTGATTATTACATTTTTGTTTTCAACTAGTAATATTAATTACTACTAGTATTCACCATTTTGGACATTCTATTTTCATCTTTCCTTTAGCATAATTTTACTCCAACTCAACTCTACCTTTATGCCAACACTTTCCTCCTAACTTTCCCCATTTTGTTGTCTTGTTTCTCTTTCCCTTTTCCAATTTTAGTTTCCCCCTATTCTTTCTCTTTACCAGGTTGAAATTTCACCCCACTTATATATCTAATTTCAAATTCCCTACTACAAGTCCATACAAAACTCTCTCCTCTTGTCTTCACTAGCCAAAAAGTTGTTTTTTCTCTATGTCCTTTTGTTACTATTTGCAGAAACAGTGATTATATCGATTTTTTGAACTTTTTCGTGAGATTGTTTTAGCGTATTCTACTTGTTTTATTTTGCTTTTTGCTTGCTTTGTTTTTTACCTCTCTTTTCCCTTGCCTCCCTCGATACCAGTTGTTATCTGCAGTTTGTATTAATCTCTAGGTACTGATGCTGGCCTTTATTGGGAGTAGTGACTGTTCAATTGGAGTTTTCTCCTGACATCTATATTTTGTGCCCCTTTTCTCTCTTATCCGATTTCTTTTCTCTGACTTTGTTTCTCTTTCTCTTTTTCTTTTTCTCCTTTTTTAAATTTAATTTTACTTTATTTTTAGTTCATTTATTTATTATTTTTCCTCCCTCTCCGAATTTGATTTTGGCATTTCTTTCCTTTCTTTTTCCCTCAATTTCCTTTTCCTCTTTCTCTACTTACCCCTAATTTGTCTTTCATTTGTGGTCACCTTATTGATGATTATTAACATCGTTAATACATTTCTGTTTAGTGCCTTGGGTGCTGTACTGAGTCGTGTTGTAGTCTGTGCCTTTGAATCAACATAGGAGAGAGAACTACATAACCAGACACCCGGAGAAGAAAAACCATGGGCAAAAGAAGAAACAGCCCGCTTACGACAGATAGGCAGGTATCACCAGAAAAGAAAGTAAACAAAATAGAAGCAGAAATAAGCCTGCCAGAGAAAGAGTTCAGAGAATTGATCATAAGGTGGATGAAAAGAATGGAAGACAAGTTTGACATTGTAAGAGCCAAGAGGAAATAAAGAAGTCCCAAGAGGAAATGAAGAAGAAGCAAGAAGAAATGCAGAAGCAACAAGAAGAAATGCAAAAGAAGCAGGAAGAAATTGTAAAGAACCTAAAAGAAATGCAGAATAATCAAGAAGAAATGAAAAATGACATCACTGCTATAAAGAGCTCAATAGAAAGCATCAAAAGTAGACTAGAAGAAGCAGAGGACCGCATCAGTGAGCTAGAAGACACGGTAGGAAAAAATGCCCAAGTACAGCAGCTTCTAGAAAAAAAAGTTAAAAAGCAAGAGGAGAGCCTAAGGGAAATTTGGGATAACATGAAACAAAACAATATCTGCATAATTGGGGTTCCAGAAAGAGTGGAAACTGAACAAGGATTAGAGAACCTGTTTGAAGAAATAATGACAGAAAATGTCCCCAATATAGGAAAGAAAAACCCCACACAAATCCAAAAAACTCAGAGTCCCAAGCAAAATTAACCCCAACAAACCGACACCACGGCACATTATAATTAAATTGGCAAACACCGATGACAAAATAAGAATCTTAAAAGCAGCCAGAGAGAAACAGAAAGTTACCTACAAAGGAACTCCTATAAGAGTAGCTACTGATTTCTCAACAGAAACTCATCAGGCCAGAAGGGAGTGGAATGAATTATACAAAGTCATGCAAAGGAAGGGTCTGAATCCAAGAATACTGTACCCTGCAAGACTCTCAATCAATATTGAAGGTGAAATCAGAAGCTTCACAGACAAAAAAGGACTAAGGGAATATATTACCACCATACCAGCAATGCAAGAAATGTTAAAGGGTCTGCTGTGATAAAAAGAAAGAGGAAACGAAGAAGTAACTTGGGGATAAGGAATAAAAATGACAACAGATAAGTACTTATCAATAACAATTTAAATGTAAATGGATTAAATGCTCCAATCAAAAGACATAGGGTAACCGATTGGATAAGAAAACATGATCCATATATCTACTGTCTGTAAGAAACCCACCTCAGGAAAAGAGATGCCCACAGATTGAAGGTAAAGGGATGGAAGATGGTATTTCAGTCAAATGGAAATTAAAAAAAAAGCTGGGGTTGCAATACTTATATCTGACAAATTAGATCTCAAAGTGCAGGACATAACAAGAGATAAAGAAGGCCACTTCATAATACTAAAGGGAAAAATCCAACAAGAAGAAATAACTCTGGTAAACATATATGCACCAAATATAGGAGCACCTAAATACATAAAAAAAAACCTCTTGGAGGATATTAAGGGAGAGATTGACAGCAATACAATAATAGTAGGAGACTTTAATACCCCACTGTCACCATTGGACAAATCCTCTAAACAAAAAAATCAGAAAGAAACATCAATCCTAAATGACACACTAGACCAGATGGAATTAATTGACATCTTAAGAACATTTCACCCCAAAGCCACAAAATATACATTCTTCTCCAGTGCACATGGGTCATTTTCAAAGATAGATCATATGTAGGGTCATAAGAAAAGTCTCTTCAAATTCAAGAAGATAGAAATCATATCAAGCATTTTCTCAGACCACAGTGGAATAAAACTGGAAATCAACTATAATAAAAACAATAAAAAGAAATCAAACACATGGAGACTAAACAGCATGCTATTGAACAACTGGGTAACCAGAGAGATCAAGAAAGAAATAAAAAACATCATGGCAACAAATGACAATGACAACACAACAATACAAAACTTATGGGACACAGTGAAGGCAGTCCTGAGAGGGAAGTTCATAGCCCTCCAAGCCTACTGCAAAAAACAGGAAACAATGGTAAAAAATTAACTAACCTGACAACTCAAAGAGCTAGAACGAGAGCAACAAGAAAAGCCCAGTGTACTCAGAAGGAAGGAAATAGTGAAGATCAGAGCGGAGATTAACAACTCGGAGACCAAAGAAACAATTCAAAAGATCAACAAAACAAACAGCTAGTTCTTTGAAAGGATAAACCAGATTGATGGACCTCTAACCAGACTCACCAAGAAGCAAAGAGAAAAGACCCAAATAAACAAAATCAGAAATGAAAGAGGAGAAATAACAACAGACCCTGTGGAAATACAAAGGATTGTTAAAAAATACTATGAACAACTCTATTCCAACAAACTGGACAACCTGCAAGAAAATGGACATTTTCCTAGAAAAATATAACCTTCCAAAACTCAATGAGGAGGAATCTAAACATCTCAATAGCCCAATAACTATGGAAGAAATTGAAGCAGTCATCAAAAAGCTTCCAGCAAATAAAGGCCCGGGACCAGATGGCTACACAGGAGAGTTTTACCAAACATTCAAGGAAGAATTAAAACCTATCCTCCTCAGACTATTCAAAAACATTCAAGAAGAAGGAACACTTCCAAACACCTTCTATGAAGCCAGCATCACCCTAATACCAAAACCAGATAAAGACAACACAATGAAAGAGAATTATAGGCCAATATCTCTCAT
>PVJN01054460.1:0-13408 GCA_004026805.1 Lasiurus borealis | reverse complement strand
CCAGAAATGATGCATAGAATGTGTGACATCAATTCTATTTCTAGAGCAATAGCTGACTCCGCTGTCCTCTCTTTGCATAGCCCACTTTTGGCTGCTCTCTGAAGCCTCATCAAGCTGAAGTCACGGGATTTTCTACTGACTTGAAGTCTTCCAGCCCATCCAAAAGGTTCTCTTCTTTTGGACCAGGATGATATGCAGCTGAACACTGCACAAACGAGTCACCAAAGGTTAGATAGACCGTGCCTTAGATATAGGCTGTGCCCTAGCAGGTTTGGCTCAGTGGATAGAGCATGGACCTGCAGAATGAAGGGTCCTTAGTTCCACTCTGGTCAAGGGCAACTACCTTAGTTGTAGGCTCCATCCCCAGCTCTTGTCTGGGTGTGTACAGGAGGCAACTAATTGATGTCTCTCTCTCCCATCGATGTTTCTCTATCTCTGTCTCTCCCCCTCTCTTTCACTCTCTATAAAAATCAATAGGAAAGATATCCTTGAGTGAGGATTAACAATAACAACAACAACAAAAGATAAACAGGCTGTGAGTGCTGTGTTTGATTTCTCAAACACTTATTAGCTCCCTACTATAGGCCAGACACTTTCCTTTCAGAGTCCAGTTCAGAGCACTGAGGCTCAGAGAGATACAGCACCTTCCCAAGACCACTCAGCCCAGAGTGGGGATTCAAATCCTAGCCCCTTGTTCTTCTGTTATATCACATTGTGTGACTTTGATGCTGAAGCAGATGTGAGGGCTGCAGAAGGTTGTGTCTACCTGGTTAGGAAGGCCTTTGAGGGGAGGGTGGAGATGTCGTCTGCTTACAGGATTGGCATTGGGAGTGAAGAGGTGGTGGTGGGGAGTTCCCTTCCGCACACCTGTGGCCTCTTCCGATTTGTATTTCCCTGTATTCTCATCCTTCCCAGTGTAACACACACACACACGCACACACACGCATGCACACATGCCGTTCAGATAAAATTAAAGAAAGAATATACCTTTGAGCAAACATCAGCTGTCAACTACACTAAGGCTGAACCCATTTCCTAACACAGGCCTTAACAGCCCCGCTTCAATGAAAAGACCAGGTTTGTGATGAACAAGAAACTCGCACGTGTCTGGCTGTCCTGAGAGTGAGAAGCTGCTTGGAAACAGAGGCTCTCTAAGTAGATCAGAGATCTTCCCACTTATCTCTCTTAATATATTTCATCTACCTGGCAGTGTCTTTATTTAGCAGCTATCCCAGTGGGAAGCCAGCTCAGTGTCACTCTTCCCACAGTGAGGCCTCAGTGCAGGGTGCAAAGGTGCCTCTCACAGTGGTTCTGAAAGAGCCACTACGCATTTGAAAAATGAATCAGAGAAGACTTCTCACAGAGCAGGCAAAGGGAGGCCAGCTGTCCCCACCTGGGCCCTTTCAGGCAGCTTAGCTCAGCCACAGGCCTTGGGAATTTCAACTTTCTCTGTGGGCCTCTCATGGGGCTGCTGATAAGACAGAATGAAGAACAGGCAGACCTAGGCCCAAATCCATGCTACTGCCTAGCTGTGTGACCTTCACCTCTCTAGAGTCAGTTTTATCACCTCTAAAATAGGGGTAGTAATTGTATCAACTACTTGTAGTTGTTATGAGATGGCATGCTGTTTCATCTGTGAAATCGCATAACCCGCAGCATGGCACATGGCAGCTGAGATTCAATAACGTTGAAACCAGTACACACCCTGCCAACACCGCCCGGCCTTCCATGACTCACCACTCACCTCGGCCCACAGCTAGGGACGATCTCAGCCTCCCTCTGCCTCTGCCGGTGTGTGACTTCTCCACGCAACTCAGGATATCGTCACTCCACAGAATCTGGATACAGCTACGCGAGCAGCCGATTTGGCTTGTGCTGTGGTTCAGGGGTCTTGGCCGAGTCCTCCACTCCACCCCTGAGGACTCCACCGCAGCAGAGAAAACTGAAGAGGAAAGAAGTGTGGCTGGGCCACCACCAGGGCCCTGGGGAAGCCAGCATCCCCTTGAGACAGAGGCAGGAGCAGCGTCACTCACCACCCAGCATCCCATCCTCAGAGCTCGCCCTGCTGGCCACCACCTTCCAAGAAGAGCTGACTCTCAGAACTCCCTGTAGTTGGTAGAAAACCTGTAAGGCGTCTCTGAATAGGCTTCCCAGCTTACAACACACGCACGTCTTTAGCAAGGCATCCACCCTGAGATGGGCAGGTGCTACTTTTTGTGGTAAGATATACATAACATAAAACTTACCGTGTTAGCCATGCCACCATCCCCACCATCCACCTCCAAGACTTTTTCATCTTCACGTCGTGAAGCTCTGTAGCCAGTGAACAGCCATTCCCCACTCCCTGCTGCTCCCAGAACCCTGGCAACCAGCTTCCAGCTTCTGTCTCTAGGGACCTCATGTGAGTGGAAGCAGGTGTGGCATGTGTCCTTTGGTGACTGGCTCATTTCACTCGGCATAGTGTTCTCAAGGTGCATCCTTGTGTAGCTTGTATCAGAACATCCTTCCTTTTTCAAGCTGAAATGTATTCTATTGTGTGCGTATGCCTCGTTTCTTGACCCAGTCATCCATCAGTGCGCCCCTAGATGGCTTCCCCCTTTTGGCCATTGTGAATAAGGCTGCTGTGAGCATTGGTGGACAAATATCTGTTCAGATTCCGGCTTTCATTTCTTCGCAGTATAGACCCTGAGGTAGAATTGCTGGGTCAAATGGCAATTCTATTTTAACTTTTTGAGGAAGCACCATACTGTTTTCTGATGTTACTTTTTTTTCTTAATTTAGAAATTGTGCCCTTTTATGCCTCTATTCCCCAGGCTGCCTCTCCACCGCATGGGGCTCCTGGGCAGTCCTTGTTAATATGTACAGGCTCATTCTCGCTGTTTTGATCCAGCCCCTTGCATTTCAAGGATCCTGATCCCTAAGCCTCTGTTTCTTCTCTGTCCTTGGGCCACACCACCTACTTCATGCAGGTGAGCCCCAGAACTCCAACCGTAGGCTTCCTGTGGAAGCTAACACCCCAGCACCTTCAAATTGGTGAGGGCACAAGTTGGGGAGGTATTGCTCAAATTCAGGGTACAAAACCAGGGCCCAATAAGTGCGGCTCCAAAAAAGCCGCCATCCCATTTTTCTCACTTGGGGAATGATGGGCAATAATGTTTGAACTTCCCAAAGGATTAGAAAAACTGGATGTAATATTAATCTAGTAGGAGCCCAGCTTGCAATTCAAAATCACGAGGTGCTGCCCACCCTCAAGTTGCCGGTCTAACCCTACATCCCTCCCCAGACCCCAACAGCAGCCTCAGCCACTGCCTGTCTGGCCCTGCCTCCCTCTTCAGCACTTGAAGCAACTGCAGCCACTGCTAATCAGGCCCTCTCTCAGCACAGGTGCCGGAGGTCCCTGCTGCTCCATCCCCCATGCTGCATGCTCAACCTCCTCCTGTCCAGTCAACACATAATGAAGTCCCAGTTAATTAGCATATTTCTCTATTTTTATATATAAACTAGAGGCCTGATGCATGAAATTTGTGCAAGGGGGTGGGTGTCCCTCAGCCCAGCCTGCACCCTTTCTAATCTGGAACCCCTCAAGTCTAGGCCCGATCCTATGTGGGCTGTCGGACATCCCTCTCACAATCCAGGACTGCTGGCTCCCAACTGCTTGCCTGCTTGCCTTCCTGATTGCTCCTAACCACTTCTTCCTGCCAGCCTGATCACCCCCTAACCACTCCCCTGACAGCCTGATTGATGCCTAACTGCTCCCTTGCCAGCCTGATTACCTCCAACTGCCCTCCCCTGCAGGTTTGGTCCCCACCAACTGCCCTCCCTGCAGGTTTGGTCCCCACCAACTGCCCTCCCCTGCAGGTTTGGTCCCCACCAACTGCCCTCCCTGCAGGTTTGGGTCCCCCCCAACTGCCCTTCCCTGCAGGCCCAGTTGCCCCCAACTTCTCTCCTCTGCTGGCCAGGTCAACCCTAACTGCCCTCCCCTGCAGGCCTGGTTCCTCTCAACTGCCCTCCTCTGCTGGCCATCTTGTGGCAGCAATCTTGTGTCCACATGGAGCAGCCATCTTTGACCACATGAGGGTAGCCATCTTGTGTATTGGAGTAATGGTCAATGTGCATATTACTATTTTATTAGATAGCATTAGATAGGATAAAGGCTTGGTGCACAGATGGGGCCAGCTGGTTTGCCCTGAAATGATGGGGGTTACCTGGGGGTGTGGGCAGCCTGGGTGAGGGACCTGTGGTGGTTTGCAGGCCATCCACGCCCCCTGGCAACCCAAGTGGATGCCCTGGTATCTGAGATTTATTTATCTTCTATAATTGAAACTTTGTAGCCTTGAACAGAGGCCAAGGCAGGCCAGAGCAGGCAGAAAGCTTGGCTTCCTCCATCACCAGGGGCAACTCAAGCCTCCTGCTCTCTCCATGGCCACAGCCTTCTTGGTTGGGTTAATTTGCATACTTGCTCCTGATTGGCTGGTGAGCATGGCTTGTTGGTATAGTGGAGGTACTGTCAATTTGCAAATTACTCTTTTATTAGGTAGGATATATAGATATATTTTTTGTAAAATAATTACATTCATTCATATTTATTCTTTGCTGTGGTGATCCTTAAACTTGTCTTAGATTCTCAAGTGCTTTGTGCCCTTTCACATTGCTAGCATCCCCACAAACAGAATCTGCCTCCATTGCTCCACCCAGGAGTCGCGATTAATTCAGAATTGACTGGAACTCCATGTCCAGTGACCTCAGACTCAATCCCACAAAGTCAGACCAAAGCAAATCAGGGAGAAACACACTTGGGAGGAAGAAGCTTCTGACTGTGACAAAGAAAGCATATTTCTTAACAAATATCACAAAATAATGAGCCAAGTCACGGAACGCTGTGCAAAGTGTCTGGAGACTTTGTAGGAAATGCTGACACCACTTCAATACCAGCTGGAGGAATCAAAGCCTAGCAGTCTTCCCTCCTGGAGCAGTTATCCACTTTCTCTGGCTTTTTTTTTTTTTTTGAGACAATGAAGTAAGAGCAGCAGAAGACCCTGTCCCCTGGGCCCATAAGATGGGAAAAATGTGGTCCAGGAAAGTCCCCTGTGCAGTTTATGTCAAAGGATGCCCCACCCCCCAGTTGGCACAGACTGGTATAGACCCCCCACCTCTAAGAGAGCAGATGTTTCTGTTTGCCCCTCCTGGGTACGAGGGTTGTGATTCAACAGAGAGATTGGGTTGCTCTTCTTAATGGTACTTCTGTCAGTCATTGGTTTGGCACAGGCTTTCTGAATACCTACTGTGTGTCAGGTGCTGAGATCTTCATGGCCTGCTAACATGCTCATTAAGTGCAAGGCCCTGTGCCCACACTTTACATTATCCAGTTGATCCTCAGAACAACGCTGATTGGTGACCATTGTCCCCATTTTACAGATGAGGCCCCTGAAGCCTGGTGAGTTTATGTAATTTGCTCAAGGTCACAGTGACAGTGACAGAGAGAGAATTTAACCCAGATTCCTGCCCAGAGAGCGCGTGTTTTCATCCTCTTTGCTAGAATGAGGACAACCACTTGGGACTCTCAAGACCACAATTTAATAAGGCATGACCATTCACCATTTCCCCCCGCCCCTGCCAGGGAGCTCGGAGTCCCACAGGAAGAGTGAAGGCAATAATAGTTCAACACTGTCTGGTTGTTCAAGATACATGGGTGATATCAAAAGCACAACAACAAAAAAAGCAATCAATTGGACTTCATCAAAATTTAAGACTTTTGTGCTTCAAACAACACCGTCAGGAAAGTAAAAAGACACAATCCATAGAATGGGAGGGGGACATTTGCAAATCGTATATCTGGAACTCACATCTAGAATAAATGAAGGACTCTTTATATATAAAGTCCATGAGTCCAGTGATTAAAATTATTACCCAAATGCTAAAAAAAAAATACAAGCCAAGCAAAGTAGCTAATTTGGCATTTCTCCAAAGAAGACACGCAAGTGGCAAGATGTGATCTCACGTAAAACAAGGCTCACCATCATGAGCCATTGAGGAAGTACAAACAAAAGCACGCTGAACCACGAGAATGACTGTAATAAAAAAGACAAGCCCTGGCCGGGTGGCTCCCTTGGTTGGAGCATTGTCCTGTGGATGGAAAGGTTGCTGGTTTGATTCCTGGTCAGGCACATAGCTAGGTGTGGGGTTCGATCCCTGGTCAGAGCACGTGAGGAAGGCGATCAATGAATGTTTCTCTCTCTCCTCTCACCATCTCTCTCTCTCCCCCTTTCTTTCTCTATGTCCTCAGGTGAGGACTAAAAAGAAAAGACAAGTGGTGGTGAAAGTGTCGGGAAATTGGAAGCCCCGTACATTGCTAGCGGGAATGTAAAATGGTGCAGCTGCTATGGAAAACAGTTTGGCAGTTTCTCTGAAGATTTAACACAGAGTTGCCACATGACCCAGTTTTTGGGTACAGAAAAACTTAAACACGAATGTTGGTAGCATATGAGCATTCATATTTATGTTAATCTTCACAGAGCCAAGAAACAACTTAAATGTCCATCAACTATTGGGTAAATAAAATGTGTTGCATCCATAAAACGGAATATTATTTGGCAATAAAAAGAAATGAGGTACTGCTACATGCTACCATGTGGGTAAAATTCAAAAGCATTATGCCAAGTAAAAAGAAACTAGTCGTGCATAGCATATAATTCCATTTAAGTGAGATGAACAAAAGAGGCAAATCCAGAGGGACAGTATGCAGATTGGTGGCTAGAATTGGAGGCTTTGGGGGGGATTGTAAGAGACTAAGTATAAGTACAGTGTCTCTTTCTGGGGTGATGAAAATGTTCTAAAATGAATTGGAGTGATGGTTGCACAACTCTGAATATACTAAAAACCATTGAATTATACACAGCAAATAGGTGCGTGGCATGGTTTGTGAATTCTCAATCAAGCTGTTATTTACAAAAAGATACGCTGGTGACAAATTGAAGAGAGAGCAATTGGGAGAAGACTGAATTCCACCGGGAATACCTTCATTAAGCAGAATGTACTAAGGGGTGCCAGGTGCCGTGCTGGGCGACACAGAAATGAGTCAGGTGCCACCTGTGCCCTCTGGTTGCCACAGTCCTGCCAGAGTACACAGGGAGTGCAGGGAACTGTTAGAATGTCTATATTGGGGTGCACGAAGCCGTAGGAGCTCCTGGAAGGGCCAACCTCACCTTATTTGGAGTGAGGAGTGTCAGGTCGCCTTCTGGGAATGGAACTGGACTTAAACCACATGGGACAGCAGAGAGATGCAAGTCACCAGGAGCAGAATTAGCCCCTGACCCCACACCTCAGGGGGAGCTCATTTCAATGCATTGCTATATCCCCAGTAGCAGTTCACTAGAGGGACGAATTTTCTCCCTAGGGGACACTTGGCACTGTCTGAAGACATTTTTGATGGTCACAACTGGGAGTGGGGGTGGAGCAGAGAGCTACTGCCAGGTACTGACAAGGCACAGGACAGCCTCCCAGCAAGAAGGAATGATCTGGTCCAAAATGTCAATACTGTAGTGCCAAGAGCTTCAGAAGCGCCGATCTAAAGCTAGTAAGCATTGATCAGCAGGGGATGGTCAGCCGTAGAAAAGCTTAGAAAAGGGAGAATCACAGAAGCCAGTTTCAAAGAGACCATTCATGATGGTTTGATAGTGTCTCTCCCCACCCCCAAGAAAGAAGATATATTGAAATCCTAATCCCCAACACCTCAGAATATAATCTAATTTAGAAAGAGGTACTGCAGATGTATTTTGTTACTATGAGGTCCCACTGAAATAGGCTGGGCCCCTGATCCATCATGACCTGCATCCTTATAAAAAGAATGTCACATGAAGAGGCATGCATGAAGGAAAGCATAGGGTAAAGATGACGGTAGATAGCGGGGCGCAGGACCGAGCCATGGAGTAGGATTCTTTCTCAGATCCTCAGAAGGAACCAGCCAGACTGACACCTTGATTTCAGACTTTTAGCCTCTAGAACTTCGAGATAATAAGTTTCTGTTGTCTAGGCTACCAAGTAAGTGGGACTCTGAGCACTGTTTGTGGGACTTTGCACATCCCAGGCCTCCAAGAGCAACCTTCGGTCCCTAACGTTCCCTGGTTCAGTCTCCAGACTCGCTAAGTTAGAAGTATGATACCCTCTTTTCCCAAAAGTAAGACATCCCCCCAAAATAAGACCTACTTCCAGTTTTGCCTCTCACTGTAATATAAGGCATCCCCCCGAAAATAAGACCTCCCCGATAACAAGGCCTCTCCCAAACATAAGGTCTTCCGGTAATATAAGCTCCTCCCTCCCCCCTGAAGCTACCATAAGACGTCTGACTCCTGATTTAAAGAGACATTGCACTGCCCAGCACACCTGCGGCTGCGCTGCGACCAATCAGTGAGCTGTTTTGTGATGACAACTACTACCGTACCATATACAGGTAATAAATCTTTTTTTTTTTTTTCAACAATAAATGTGTACCATATTCTTCTTCATGGAAAAATAAAATATTCCCTGAAAATAAGACTTAGCGCATCTTTGGGAGCAAAAATTAATATAAGACACTGTCTTATTTTCAGGAAAACAGGGTAGTCACCCCCACCCATAGCAGGAAAAGGACGAACACAACTATGCTAGCCCCAATGTCTTTCAGGGCCTGAGTTATCCTGGACATGGACAGACAAAAGGGAAGCTCTGCCTCAGGGCTGAGAGCCAGACTCAGCGGTCACTGCAAGAAAAGAATAAGACCTTCCATTGAAATGGAGGAAATATTAGATAATATTTAGAGTTTTTAAAAATGAAAAAAAGTTAAGGTCTAATAATATTTCATGAATGACTTGACAAGACAATCTATAAATAATTTATGAATATGCATGCATGCATCGTGGGTTCATGTTTCAATACAGTGTCAGTGATGGCAGTGAGTGGTCACTGCCTCAGTCATGGCTTTAGATGACCACTGGCATTTCTGCAACTTGCCCTTTCTTGAAACTGATTCATGAAAAACCTTGGGAGTCGGGCTAAGGAACCTGGCTTCTCTCCTGTGGGCTGTGAAGCTCTCAGAAAGTTTTGAGTAGAAAAGAGATTGTAGCAATTCTGCAGGAAGATTAACAGCACAGTAATTAGTGTGGGTTCTGGAACCAGCTGGCTAATTTACTAGCTGTAATATTTGCTATGTGTTTAACCTTGAGCAAGTTATTTAGTCTCTTTATTTATTAAAATACATATACATTTTAATAAATATTTATTGTTCAGATTATAATTGTTCCTCTTTTTCCTCCCCATAACTCCTCTCCACCCAGTTCCCACTCCATCCTCTGCCCTTACTCCCCTCCCCCTCTCACACTGTCCTCATCCATAGATATACAATTTTTATCCAGTCTCTTTTCACACCTCCCACACCCTTTTCCCCCTGAGAATTGTCAGTCCACTCCCTTTATATCCCCCTGATTCTATTATATTCACCAGTTTATTCTGTTCATCAGATTTTTAATTCACTTGATTTTTAGATTTACTTGTTGATAGATATGTATTTGATGTTCATAATTTTTATCTTTACCTTTTTCTTCTTCTTCCTCTTCTTAAAGAACACCTTTCAGCATTTCATATAATATTGGTTTGGTGGTGATGAATTCCTTCAGCTTTTTCTTATCTGTGAAGCTCTTTATCTGCCCTTCAATTCTGAATGATAACTTTGATGTGTAGAGTAATCTTGGTTGTAGATTCTTGGTATTCATCACTTTGAATATTTCCTGATGCTGCCTTCTGGCCTGCATAGTTTCTGTTGAGAAATCAGCTGACAGTCATATGGGTATTCCCTTGTAGGTAACTAACTGTTTTTCTTTTGCTGTTTTTAATATTCTCTCTTTGTCTTTTGTTCTTGGTATTTTAATTATGATGTGTCTTGGTGTGGTTCTCCTTAGATTCCTTTTGTTTAGGATTCTCTGTGCTTCCTGGAGTTGTAAATCTATTTCTTCCACCAAGGGGGGAGTTTTTGTTCATTATTTCTTCAAATAGGTTTTTAGTATCTTGTCTCTCTCTCTTCTTCTGGCACCCCCATAATTCAGATGTTGGTATGCTTGAAGTTGTCCCAGAGGCTCCTTACACTATCTTCATATTTTTGGATTCTTTTGCTTTTTGCTTTTCCAGTTGGGTGTTTTTTGCTTCCTTGTACTTCAAATCTTTGACTTGATTCTGATAATCCTCTAATCTGCTGTTGGATCTCTATATATTATTTTTTATTTCAGTCAGTGTATGTTTAATTTCTAGTTGGTCCTTTTCATATCCTGGAGGGTCTCACCAAATTTATCGGCCTTTTCTAGAAAAATCTTGAAAAACCTTATAACCGTGGTTTTGAACTCTATATCCAGTCATTTGCTTTCCTCCATTTTTTTCATTTGTGACCTGTTTCTTTGTCTCTTTATTTTAGCTGCTTCCCTGAGTTGATAGAGTGGCTAGGTGTCCTATAGGGCCCAATGGCTCAGTCTCCCCAGTTACCAGAGGTAGACACTCTTGGTGCACCTCTTTGTGGGCTGTGTGCACAGTCTTGTTGTAGTTAAGCCTTGATGGTTGTTGATATCACTGGGAGGAATTGACCTCCAGGCCAACTGGCTGTGAGAATCAGCTATATTTATTACGTGAGAACTTCTGTGCTAGAGACACCCTTATGAGACAAGACTTGCTTCAGTGGGGCTTTGGTGCTCACTGAGTCTTCCCCCTGAGTGTATTCCTTATGGATCTGAGGAGTTATAATCTGGATGGTCCCATTCTGACCCCTGGGTACACTGACTCTTGGATCTCCAAGGAGATGCTAATGTAGCCTCTGCCTGAGGCCACCCAGAAGGAGCTATGGAGAGATCTGCAGATTCCTCTTCTTTGTTTGGGTTTTGAATGTGCCCAGATGAGGCCCAGCTGTGAAGCAATGCAAGTTGCTGCAGGGCCTTGGGCCTTCTTTTGGATGTTCTAGTTCTCACTGTCTCAGCAGCAGTCTGTTAGATAAGTTTAGAATTCAGAGGACCAGGCCATTCATATGCAAAAACCCCTGTGCTTGGATGGGGTAGAGTCTCAGGACAGAGCAAACAGCAATGGCTTCTCGTCAGCTCTTCCCTCAGAGGCTCCTGGGTCTCAGTGTCCCTTGGTAATTGCTGCAAGCACCTCTCAGTGAAAGCCACCCCTCAAGTTTCGCCCGCTGCCAGACAGTCCAGTTTCTTCCCGAATTAGTCTGGGTCCCCAGAGTCTTGCCCAGAACTGGAGTTCAGAGCAGTCGGGAGCTTCTGTCTCCCTCCCAATTGAGAAAGCCAGTCGTGTACTCAGTTGCCAGCCCTCTCTGCACATGCCTCCGTGCCTCTGCTTTCCATAGCTCCTGTGAGACTCAGTGTGCTTTTCTCTTTCCTTCTAGTTGTAGAATTTCCATTCAACCAGCCTTCCTGTGGTTCTGGATGATGTTCATTTTGTCTTTTAGTTGTATTTTTGAAATGATTGTAAAAGGCAGAAATTCAGGTGTTTAGCTATGCCACCATCTTGGTTTCTCCCCATTGGTTGATTTTTATATGTGCTTTGACTGGGCATCAAATCCACAACCTTGTTGTATTGGGACAACACTCTAGCCAACTGAGCTACCTGGCCAGGGCCAACAGCAACCAACCTGTTGATGTTGTAGTCTGCATTCAGAGCACCGCACCCAGGGCCCCTGGCACATGGCAAGCCATCAAAAAGTGTTTATTATCACTCTATTTTAGAGTATCACTCTCTTGGGCCCACATCTCAATGAAAGATTCAGACCTCAAGCCACCACATTCCAGAACCAGCCCTTCAATAGAGGTGGAAACTACCTAAAAGGTAGTATTTGAAGATATAGAAATAAATTCTTTGGCTCCAAAACCTCCTCGTTTACTCAGTCCTGGGCACAATGGCTCTGAAGGCCTCTGATAACCTGCAAGAGAATGTCTGGAAGGTATAGGCCATTATATGTGGCCTCTGTGTAGAAGATTTAAGTCCAGGTCTACCACACCCCAGTGCTCCACGCTGTCTTTTTCTAATATGGTAAGCTCTAAAACTAGTTCCTACTTAAATGCCTTATTTTTTTTTTAATTCAAAGTATTATTTCTTCTTGGTTTAACATCATAGTCTTGGAGCTGTATCTACCCCCACTGCTAATCAGCATTAATTGGATTTTGAAATCCAAGTGAAAAAAATGACAGGTGGTGTTATGTTCTCAACCACTCGGCTTCTAGCTGGTTTTAAAATTGCATTCCTCTCCCCCTCGGAAAATCCAAGTCCCTTTCCTAGTTTAAGAGGAAGTGTTTGCAGGTGCTAAGTTTGTTCTTGTAGCTCCGCCAAATTACATTCAAGGGCGCCACCTCCTGGCCAAAGTTGCAAGTAAAAAGAAAAGGAAAGACTCAGCAAGCAGGTGCCTAAATGGTCTTGTGCCTTTAATCAGGGGCTTACCTACTTAACCATGAAAAGGAGCTTCCCAAGGATAATGAGAGTTGCCCAATTTGCAGAAACCGGGTGTTTATTTTTGTAGCACAATTTTCCAGATGCCTGCATCCTGTGTCCTTTACAGTGTGTAGCATCTGCTTATGCTATGTCGTTGGTGTTTATGGTTTTGCTTAACGATCCCTCCTGAATACTGAGGGGCATAGCATGAGCTAGGTCTCCCAGGTTTAAAAAATTGGACTCATCGCTCAGCTGATGTGGCTCAGTGGTTGAGCATCGACCCATGAACCAGGAGGTCACAATTCAATTCCCAGTTAGGACACATGCCCTGGTTGCAGGCTCAATCCCCAGTGGGGAGCATGCAGGAGGCAACTAATCAATAATTCTCTCTCATCCTTGATGTTCCTATATATCTCTCTCCCTCTCCCTTTCTCTCAGAAATAAATAAAAACATGTTTTTTAAAAAATTCGATTCGTGGATCCAGGAAAGCTGCTGGGTCCTATTAGGACCCAGAAATCAGGTACAAGTCTCTTTATATTTAAGTGCCAGATCACAAAAAAAAAAATCTTGAGAAGACAAGTTGAATTTTGATGATACTGTATAAAGCAAGAGAATTAATGAGAACTGAGGTAATGTGGCCTAAGGTCAACACATCTATAGCTATCTATCACTCTGCTCTTTTTTTTTTTAATGCCAGTGTTTCTGTAGTAATAAGATATATGGGTTCCTGGGGGATTGGGTAAAAACACACTTTCTGCAAAATGGCAAACTAAAAATAATAAGACTTATGGGGAAAATAAGGTTTAGATGGAAAATTCAAACCATTGCAACTTTGTAACCAGCGCACCAACAAAAGGAATAACAATTCTAATTTTTTAAAATGCCAGCAACGTTTTCAAAAGACTGCTCAGCTCCTAATAAATAAAAATTCTGCAGAAAACAAAGGTTTTACATTAACAAGAA
>PVJN01054459.1:0-13407 GCA_004026805.1 Lasiurus borealis | reverse complement strand
AGCAGATGAGTGGATCAGAAAACTGTGGTACATCTACACAATGGAATTCTATGCTGCCATTAAAAAGAAGGAATTCTCACCATTTGCAGCAACCTGGATGGAACTGGAGAGCCTTATGCTTAGTGAAATAAGCCAGTCAATGAGGGAGAAGCATCACATGATCTCACTCATTGGTGGATAATAAAGAACATTATAAACTAATGAACAAAAGGATAGATACAGAGGCAGTAAAGCTTCAAACAGACTGTGAAATTACAGCAGGAAGATTAAAGTTAGGTGAGGTAGATAAGAGATCAATCAAAGGACTGGTATGCATGCATATAAGCATAACCAATGAACATAGACACTAGGGGGGGGGTTGGAGTATGCCTGGGAGGGAGGGGGGGCATGGGGAGACATGTATAAAAAATTAAAAAAAAAAGAAACCTCAAAAAAAAAAAAGAAATGTTATTTCAGACTGATTTAAATTTGCAAATTGGATGGAGTGGATATTCAGGGGAACTTAGTTGTCACCTACTAAAAGACAAATTATTACAATTTTTATATTATACCAAAAAATACTAGGCAGGAACCTATTCCTGAAGCATTAACTATTTTTATTTTTACTGATGGATCATCAAATGGCAAAGCTGCTTATCATACAATGAATTTAGACCGGGTCATCCAAACTAGCCAAAGAACTGAGCTGTACAAAGAACTGAGCTGGAAGCTATTAAGGCTGCATTAGAGGATTTGCAAGAGCCTCTTAATATTATCTCAGATTCTTCTTATGCTTCAGGTCTGTTAAATAGAATTGAAACTGCTCAGTAACCAGAGTTTATTTTTACTATTTAAACAAGTACAGCATATTGTGCAACAAAGACAATATCCTTTCTATATTACTCACACAAGGGCTCACAATTTGTTACCTGGTCCTTTGGCAAAAGGAAATGCACATGCTGATAAATTGGTTGCTTTTTTGAAACAGGCCTCAGAACCTCATCAGCTTTTACATCAGCCTGCCAAAATTTCATCTAAACAATTCTCAGTCTCTCCACAGTAGGCAAAACAGATTATCAGAGAATGCCCCACTTACATGTTACATCAACCTCAAGGACTTAACACAGGAGTCAACCCTAGAGGTTGCTGAGGGACCATATCTGGCAAATGGATGTGACACATTATACTTCCTTGGGATGCCTTGGGGCATCACATGTCTCTGTAGACACATTTTCAAAAGTCCTGCGGGCTACTGCATCTGCAGGGAAAACAGCAAAACAGGTTATTAATCATTGCCTAGCTGCTTTTGCCATCATGGGAATTCCAAAGTTATTAAAACTGATAATAGGCCTGCTTACGCAAGCTGTCGTTTTCAGCAATTTTGTAAAAAGTGGAAAATTCAGCAGGTTATAGGAATACCATAGAATCCCCAAGGACAGGCCATTATTGAACAACAGCATCAGTGGCTAAAATCCCAACTGTGAGAAACAAAAAGGGGGGATTATGATGGAGAAATCACCTGTGGGTAGGCTGCACCAAGCTTAATTACTTTAAATTTTTCACTTGTGATGCTGATGGTACCATACCTATGGAGTTACACTGGTGTCAGAATGAAACAAAGAAAAATAGTCTTATTAAATGGAAAGATCCTGAGTCTGTTTTATGGAAGGGACCGGATCCATTATTAACCTTTGGTAGAGGGTGTCCTATCTAATAAAAGAGTGATATGCAAATTGACCACACCTCCACTATATCCACAAGCCATGCCCACCAGCCACTCAGGAGCAAGTATGCAAATTAATCCAACCAAGGTCGCTGCGGCCATGGAGAGAGCAGGAGGCTTGGGTTTCCCTGGCAGTGGGGGAAGCCAAGCTTTCCACCTGACCTGGCCAGCCTAAGCCTCCTCTCAAGGCTACAAAGTTTCAATTATAGAAGATAAATAAATACCAGATACCAGGACCTTGGCTTGGATCACCCGGGGGCATGGCCAGCCTGCAAACCACCACAGGCCCCACACCTAGGCAACCCCACACCCCAAGGGAACCCCCACCCTGATCTGGGACAACCCTCAGGGCAAACCAGCCACACCCCACCCATGCAGCAGGCCTCTATCCTATCTAATCAAAAAATAATATGCAAATTGACCATCACTCCAACACACAAGATGGCTGCCCCCATGTGGACACATGATGGCCATCAGGGAAGGGCAGTTGGGAGGGACCAGGCCTGCAAGATAGGGTAGTTAGGGGCAATCAAGCCTGCTGGAGAGGGCAGTTAGGGGTGACCAAACTGGCCGAGGAGGGAAGTTGGGGGCAAACATGTTGGCAGGGGATCAGGTAGGCATCAGTCAGGCTGGCAGGGGAGTGGTTAGGGGGTGATCAGGCTGGCAGGCAGAAGCAGTTAGGGGCAATCAGGAAGGCAGGCAGGCAAGCAGTTGGGAGCCAGCAGTCCTGGATTGTGAGAGGGATCCCAGATTGGAGAAGGTGCAGACTGGGCTGAGGGACACACCCCCTCCCCCCCATGTACGAATTTCGTGCACCATGTATTTCCAGAGAAATTTTCCAAACCCTTGAAGATTCCTGCTAGAAATATTAAAGTGCAACACAGATCCAAGAGAGGAACTATCCACATTAATGAGGACCTTGTGCCTGGAGCCACACCATGCACCTGCAGACAATCCCCTGCCCCAGCCACAAACAGCAGCCCCTGGCAATTCACTGAAGATAAGGAGTGGAAGAAGAACAAGGGGGACAATAAACATTCCAGAGATGACTTGGGGAGTGATAAAGAAGAGGGTCCAGAAAGCTGAACGAATTTGGGAAGAGACCAGAACCCCAAGAATGCCTGAAAATGTCTTTCTTGCCATGCTGGCAGTAACCAGTTGTGCGGTAATTCACCAAGGGCTAATGGGGAAGTCCTCCCAGGGTAAAAATCCCTTACATGGACTGACCCACCACTTAGTATAGTAAATATATGGGCAAAGTATAATTGCACTGGTGTCCCCACCCAGCTTCCCTTTTTTATATAACTCAAGATTCAAACTATTGCTCCTTTATGTGTAGAATTAAAGCTGGCTAGCATCACACCAAAGGAGGGGGAAGCAAAAACCTAAATACTATTACTATCACTGCTTGATTCTGGGAGCGGCAAAGATAATTTAACATTACTAAGACCTCCCCCCATTAAGCCATTATGTAAATGTCTTATGAATGGCACCCACCAGCAGCAAACTTAAGAATAGTTTTTTTTTGGTGTTGTTGTTGTTGTTGTTTTGTGTGTGTGTGTGTGTGTGTGTGTGTGTGTGTGTGTGTGTGTGTGTGTGTATTGAAGCCCTTATGGGTCAACGAATAGTAATAATCAATGAAAACCAATTGCTGCACTTGGACCAGTAAAATGATATAGTTTAAAATGATAACTTCAATGAAAAATCACCTTCTTAGTGCTTAAAGTAAAAATAACACCACCCTTGATATTTTGGAATTACAGCAGCATATTGTATTAACTATCCCAGACAAACTTTCTTAGATACCTGACAGCAATTTAAAGAAAGAATTTGCTCCTTTACTTTTGCCTTTTAGCATAATCACTATTGCCTGTTTCATTCTTGTTCTTATTTGTTTAATTTTAGTCTGCAGATGCAGAATAAAAATCTTTAAAGAACTGAAACGCTGCAAACAGCATATCAACATCTATTAAGAATTTAAAGAAGGGCTGAGACCGGTTTGGCTCAGTGGATAGAACGTCGGCTTTCGGACTGAAAGGTCCCAGGTTCGATTCTGGTTGGGGGCATGTACCTTGCTTGCGAGCACGTCTCCACTGTGGGGTGTGCAGGAGGAGGCTGATTGATGTCTCTCTCTCATCGATGTTTCTGATTTTCTATTTCTCTCCCTTCCTCTCTGTAAAAAATCAATAAAATATATTTTTAAAAAAAGATTAAAAAAATAATTTAAAGAAGGGACATATGCTGGAAACCAAGATCAACAGTAATTAATATGAATGCCAGGAGTGCACCAGAAGGCTGAGTGTCTCCTTTGAAATTCACTGGGTAAATTTCCATTTTATGACCTACTGTTGCCTCAATGGCTTAAAGCAAACACCCCCAAATCCTGATAACCTTACTGTTTACTATGAACATTACCATTGATATGTCTGTTTGCATTCCTAAAAGGCAATTGTGTATTCTAGTAAATAAAAGCAGCTGGGCATAGGAGACTCAGTGGAACTTGACTGCTCAAGTCCCAACCCCCCATAATAACTAAAATTAATCTTGTGTGTATCGTTTGTACGTCAGCTCTTTCTCCAAGCCTTTGAACCTGAAAGCCACGCTGGCTGTGGCCTTTCACAGACATATCATTGGCTGTGTAGTCTTAGGTTGGTATTTGCTTTCTAAGAAGGCATTGAAAAGGAAATCTTTCCTATTTTCTTATTTCCAGTTGTGCTTTTAACTTTGTAGACATACTGGAGACACTCTTCTCTCTCTCACAGAAATAATCATTGTAGCACTCCTTGGAGAAAGAAAATAATTGAAGATATTCTCTGTTTGCCTAAGCCCTCTAAAGCAGCAGTTGCCTACTGGTGGTTCGCAGACCACTGGTGGTTTGCAGACCTCAGGAGATTCAAAAGGTTGGTGACTGCTGGTATAAGGAAACCTTTGAGGCAGTGGTCACCAACTGGTTGTTTGAGACCACAAGTGGTCTGTGAGGTCTGAAAGGTTGGGGACGCTGCTCTAAAGAGCTCAATTTTTTCCTTCCCACTTTCTTTTTATGTGCAAAATGAAGATTGGGAAGAGGCTTTCTAAGTAATTATGTTATAAAATCTAGGTCACATATTTTTATTTCATGTATGAAGTGGTACAGACCTGTTCAGTTCTTTCTCTTAAAAAAATATATGTATATGTATATGTATATAATTATGGATTTTACAAAGAGCAAGGGAAAGGGACAGAGAGTTAGGAACTCTGCCTCCTGCACATCCCCTCCTAGGGATCAAGCTCGCAACCAAGGTACATGCCCTTGACCAGAATCAAAAGCAGGATCCTTCAGTCTACAGGCTGACTCTTTATCCACTGAGACAAACCCATTAGGGCTGTCCAGTTCTTTCTTAACACTTTTGCTTTATTAATAACTTTCTTCAAGTCAGGGATTCTGACTATATTTTGTTTCTCACCTTTTCCTCTTCCTTATGCCCTTGCAAAATCCCACATGTACAGTTCACATATTTTAAGAGTGGAGATGTTTGCTAATGACTCATCATTTGTTTACAGCCTATTGTTCAACTTTTCACAATTAGGAATCTGATTGTAGAGCTGTATCAATTGATTTACAATCCCACAGCAGAACATTCTGAGGATCAGATGGCAGTAAAACTGCTTGTATAAATAAAATAAGTGAATTGCTGGTTTAGTTTGATTCAAGATAGTCTCTGAAACTATTGAGAATTTTGGTAGGAATTTATAACAATTAAAATTTGAAAATTACTTTCTAAGTTTTCTAAGATCTAATAGAATCAATTTTCTTTTAATCCTAACCAGAGCATATGCTTACTGATTTTAGAGAGAGGAGGGGTTGGAGGGGATAGAGATGATAGAGACAGAGATAGATAAATGATAGATAGATAGATAGATAGATAGATAGATAGATAGTTAGAATCACCTGTGTAAGAGAAACATTGATTGGTTGCCTTCCATATGCACTCTGATTAGGGATTGAATCCACAAACTAGGTATGTGACTTGACTAGGAGTCAAAACCACAACCTTTCGGTGTATAGAATGATGCTCCAGCCAACTGAGCCACAGCAGCCAGGGCCTGGAACCAATTTTCAGGAAAGAAAATTTTATATTACTCCTAGAATTTCCACATACCCAAGGTCCAAAGTTCAGCTAAGTCAGTGGGAGTTGATGGAACGAGTTGAGGCTTTGAGTTGATTGAGCTATAGTGTGTGCAATGTCCTCATTACTGTGCCTGGCTTGCAGGCACTCTTGTGGTTTCAGTCTGCTTGACCTTGTTTTCTATGTCACTGTTACGTGTTTTCTTTAAAACAGTTCTAGTCCCATAAATTTTGCTGCATTTCTCTGAAACCTTGGCCCTGAAAGGAGAGTTTAAAATTTTAGCATCCAGTTAATATTTCATTGACATTAGCTCATAGAGTCAACCATTATTCAAATCCTGATTTGCATAATTATAAAATAATTAATACTCAATATATCAAGAATCTCTAAATTATATGTCATTTTCTTTTTTCTCAGTATAGGTAACTTACCTTTATAAATTTGTTTCCCGTTTAGATCACATTTTATTTTACATTATTTTAAATCTCATCATGCTTCCTACAAATGAAAGCTATTAGATTTGTGGTTGGTTTTATAAGAGGAATTAATTTAGGTGGTTATGAAAAAATAACACTTGTAGTTGTTGTTTTTTTTATTTTGGTTCTTTGACTTTAAGTAATTTGTAATATTTATTGGAGCTGGAAATGCTAATCGGTACTTTGTCCCCCCTCTGTCATAAGTCCAAAAATTTCATCTACTTAACAATTTTAAATTTATTTTAAACAAAAGAAATGTTTTAGTTAACCAAAATAAAACCATTACTAGTTTATAAAATAATTAAAACACTTTCAGTTCATTGATTAACAGCACAAATGCTTAAATTTTGTTCTGACTTACCTGCATATCTGTCCTCTAACTGTCTTTCTTGCATGTGCTTGTTTAATACTCCTTGCACAGAAAGCTATGTACAGGATCTTTTTGTTAAAATATTTCCCAAATATGCAGCTTCATTTTCTTTAGTTTTTCTTTCCTCTTAATTATGTATTAGTTAATATTCTACCAAATCGTTTTATAGGCAGTTGACTGGTGGGTTTAGGTGTTATAATGTTTGAACTACTACAGAGCATCTCCTTTCACTGTGGATGGGGAGGAGAACTCACAAGCTGAGCTACTATTTCGGACTTTACAAAATAAAATGAATGAATGGTTACTTCAGAGGAACTGAACAAATTTCTGCCATTTGGCTGGTAGAAAAAATAATTTAAAATGGAAATTGCAAAATGAAGTTTAAGTGGCTAACATACATTTATAATTACATAGAATATAGATACGGACCCTTTATATTTCCTTCTATTTTATGTGCCCGAAAGGATTTTAAATTTCATAGGGAGTGTGTCATAATTTGGGTGTATTCTGAAGCACTTAGCATTGGCCAGGAGTTGCCACAGCTTCCAACCTAGCTGTATTCCCTGCCAGAGCCCTTTGGCATATGAGGTCTAGAGCCTTTAGGAATACAGGCTCAAGAGCTGTTTAGAATGTGGGGTGAGGAACCTTTTTTGAATGTGGAGCAAAGAGCCATTTAGAATGTGGGGCAAAGAGCGGTTTAGAATGTGGGGTGAGGAGCCGTTTGAAATGTGGGGCGAATAGCCGTTGGCAATGCGTGGCACACCGCTGGTGGGCACAGAGACAGTGGGCCCAGAGCCGGTGTGTGCAGCGATGGACGGTGGACACAGCCTCAGGACGGAGGATACTGTCCGAGAGCTCATGGAGCTCTTTCTGCAGAGCCCATTGGTGACTTGGGTGAGTGCACCTGCCTCCCTCTCCCATTGCTGGTGCCCTGGCTCCTCTCCCTCCCCCCTGGGGTCTCCAACGACCCCACCCACCTGGGCCCTGGCAGCCCTGGGACTCAGGGGATCTTCACAGGTCTCCAAGCTGGGGTTGGGGGTCCTGGCCTGGGGGCATAAGGGGTTTCCTAATCTGGAGCTCATGCATCAGGTGCGGGACCCCATGGTGCTCCCAGCCCTGGACTGAGATGGGTTCACCTGCTCCTGCCAGGGCACTAGGCTGCTGGTCCTGGAGCGAACAGTGTCTGAGGGGTCACCTGATCCATGTGGGGAAAAGCACTCACTCCCCTCAAATATCCTGGTGTAGTGTTTGAACCCTGAGACCAGCTGGTGGATGGTGGAAGTGAGTAAGGATTGGGGTGTATCTGAGTGGGAACGTGTACTGGCTGGGACGGGCACCGTGACTCCAATAGATCAGAGACATGAGAAATGCGTTGAAAATTCCTTTTATTTTTCATGTTTCCCTGTCCTGGGATGCTGGAGAAAAGTGGCAAGAAAGTTTGCCTCCTGCTGTCTCCTATCTGTAGCCAGGATCAGGGCAGGGAGACAGGCCCTGGGGAAAGGTGGGCTTGGTGCCATCTGAAGTAAAGGTGGGCGCTGGGTAATCCTTCAGCCCGAAAGGGCGCTGCCCACAAGGGCACAGCCCGCAGGGGCATAGCCTGCAGGGGCCTTGCCCACTGTTGCCCTGGGGAGCTTCAGAAAGTTCATACTGGTGATGGTGATGGTGGTGGTCGTGGTGGTGGTGGGGTGGGGGGTGACGTTTCCTGCTTTCTGCTCTCACCTGCCTCCTCGCAGGTGAAAACTGTGAGCCCAATCACAAGTGGCAATGATGACAACCTGTACATGCACTTGGTGGATGGTATCTTGCTGAACCAAGTCATGCTGGAAATGTAAGTTGTCCTCACAGGCAAAGGATAAAACTGATACTCAGAAGTTTGATTTAAGGGTGTAGAAATGAAGGAAGCTGAGTTGCTGTGGGAGGGTTTCTTGTGGCCCAGTCATACCTCAGAATACAGGCCCTTTTGCTGCCATTTGTTGGGAATGAAGAACTGCAGTTTATTTGATGAAGGATATTTAGAACGAAGGACTGTCAGCTTTCTGGGGAGGCCTTGGTCTAGGAGAATCGCTGAATGAAAGTGAGGCGTTGAGGGGCGTGGATGGAGATGCAAGGGAAACTTGCCAAATGGCTCTTCTGTAAGTACAGAATCTCAGGGTACCCACTGGTCCCCAGGGAAAAGAAGGTGTCTGATTCAGGTTGCACACGTTTTTCACTATCTTGTGGGAAAGTCATCTAAGAGCTTCAATTCTAGCATCAGGCAGGCAAGTTTAGTCTCCCCTCCCCCCCCCACACTCTACTACTTACTAGTTTATTACTTTGGGCAAATTCCTTAAATTCTCTACCCCTCCATTTCCTGATCTGTAATAAGGGAGTGAATTTTATAGGTTTAGAGAGGTTTAAAAAAGATCATGTATATAGAAAATGCCCAACAAATGTCCATTATCATTGTCATTGGAGTGAGGCTCAGAACTGGTGTGTGTGTGTGTGTGTGTTTCCGTGTGCCTGAATGCCTGTGCTAATGTGTATGCACTTATGAGTGGAAACCATTTTGAATGACCCAGATTGGAATCAGCAGCGCTTGCTCTGTTTTCCCCGCAGCAGGAGAGGAGAGGTTTACGCATTCTGAGCAGAATGGGATAGACTTCCCTTAGCCTTAGTTGGCTTGTTTGGATTTGGTTCCTAACAACTTTTCTCTGCCCTGAGAACCTTAAAGGAGGGAGTATTGGTTAATGATCATGATAATTAGTCTGATTGCTCAGGTAGTAAATGCCAGGGCTCTTTGGGATCTTAGTTTCAGTTAGTACTGGCCTTCAGAGCTGGTGGGAGAAACAGAAGGTCAGACAAAGACCAGGCCTCAACCTTGGTATGTGGAGTGTCTTTTAGGAGCAGTGAGCATCCCTGTGGGCTGAGGCCCTTTGGCTGCTGACACTCCTGGGGAGATCCCTTGTGACTTAATTGGGCTTTCATTTGCCAGGGAAATATTTCAATTCAGTCTTTGCAGACACCATATCTCATTCACAGAAATTGTGAAGATGACCATTCACTCCTGTTCCCAAATGGGCAGTTGGTGCTGACCCAGCTCCAGCCCCAGTGTCCTCCTCTACAAGTCAACTGCTGGGGTCCTGGTTGAATTTCAAACAGCTTGTGGTGGTGGTGGTTTTCAAATTGTATTTCCAGTGACATTTGAAATGTTGACTAGTAGATTTTTTCCCATAATTGTCAATTTTGTATTAATTATTGGCTTCAAATGACCCGACTGGCATTGCGATTGATTTCCATAACTCTCTAATCGCCCCTTCGATATGGGGGGCGGGAGGGAGCGCAGGTTACTGTGGAAAGAGGAAGAGGCCTGCCTCTCTTCCATCGGAACAGCTCCCAGGAGGCTCAGCGCCCTCATGAACCCATGAACACAGTCCTCATTTGAATTCTCACCCCTCCCTGTGTCCTGGGACAGTAACTGTGGGGGAGGGCTTTGTTAGGAAAAGCAGGAGAGGTGACAGCTAATGCCTCCTGTTGAGTCTGTTCTCTTAAGATAGGAAACCTGTTTTGAGCCTGAGAATTTTGAGAAATATCCTAAATACATATCGATGAGTGAAGTTCTAAGTCACTTGATTGAGAATTCTGCTTTCATCATGACCAGACTGGACTTGTGCTGGAGAGTGGAAAGTCAATGATGTTTTGGGCTTCCCACATGACTTACTTATGTCTCTACTGTTATTATGTCTCCTAGGCAGCGTTGTACACCATATAGTGCCACGGACTGATGATGTCGGTTTGTGCAGGAGAAATTGTGTCTTTAGAATGTAAAATCACAAGACCAGCCTGAGACCCAGGCTGGTGCCAGAGAAGGGGAACCATGGGAAGTAGAACATTAATGATTTTTATTGATTTAAGTCAGAAAATGTACCATGTTTCCCCCTTTTCTTTCTTGATGGTTCATATATTTTGGTGTGTTCAGCTCCTAACTCTCCTCATCTTTAAATACATTTTGCAGTGGATTTTCGATTTTCCCACAGTCTAACTTTTGTGTCTGTGCTGCATTTGGTGGTGATTTTGGATGCTGCTAGGAGTGGGAATGGAAATGACATTGACTAAGGGCCTGAGGAGGGCTTGCCCTGGGGTTGGGAGTGATGTGTATTGTCTAAGGTCCACGGCTCCGGCTCCGCAGGGGCAGAATTCAGGTTTCCTGGAGCCACACTGGTTTCAGCATCACACTGACCTAGGCTTGGAGAGGGCTGCCCAGCGCTGGGAAGGGAGGTGGGGCAAATGCTGGGAGACGCTGTTTCCAGTCTCATGTTTCCTCCCCCAGAGACCCCAGGCCTAATCAGCACTTCCACCAGCACGTGAACAATGATGTGAACCTCCGCATTGAGAACTTGACTATCTTGGTCAGACACATTAAGACCTTCTACCAGGTAAGGTCAGTCTCTGTTCACCAAGACTTCTGTGCTCCTGGCAATGTCATCACTCAAAAGGTTTCCCTGCAGGAAAGCCCAGAGGAAATGGTGTTCACGGTAAGGCAGCTGCTTGCTGACACTTTGGGGTTTCTCAATTGCATCTTTTATTCCCTCCGCATTGTGAGAAGGGTCAGAGGTTGCATTGCTTTACTTTGTCCATCGAGTGTCCTTTGAGCGATGTGTGAGGCATTGGCTCTGGTGCTCTGAGGGCCCCAGAGATGAGTCGCCACTGTGGCCCCAAGAACCAGTCGCATGGGGAGTGACTGAAATGGGCTCTGGTTATTGTCCACAGCTCAGAGAGTCTTTGTACAGCAGTAATGTAAGGGGTTGAAGGAGACGTGGGGCCACAGAAGGTATGTTGGGTCAGGATTGTAATGGATGAGCTCCCAGGGTGCAGACGGCAGCACTGGAGTTCAGTGTGCAGTGTCCACTTGTCATGCTCACCGTATCTCATTCGCAGATGATCCATAGCAGGAGGACTTTATGGCATAGGACTGTTAAAATCTCCACCCTAGCCTTGGAAAGTGGGATGAAATCTTTGATCTTTATGGTCTTTATATGAACAGCACAGACGCCATATGGACTGAAACTGCCCCGCTGGGCCCTGTTTTTCACACTTCTGAGCACTGAAACTTGTATCCCCATATGAGTTTTCTTAAGATCTCAGGTGAAGCCCCATGACTCTGATTGATCGGGGGTTGGGGGATCTTCGTGCCCTCTGCTCAGCCGCCACCTTTCCCTCCAGGGCATCTCTGTGAGTTCCTGGAGCCTCAGGAAACACAGTTTAAGAATCACTCCTTGGCCCAGCTTGCGTGGCTCCAGGTTGTAAGCTCAGTCTCCAGTTGGGGCATGCAGAAGGCAGCCGAGCAATGATTTTTCTCTCATCTTTGATGTTCCTATCTCTTCCTCTCTGAAATAAATAAACAAACAAACAAATAAATAAATAAATAAATAAATAAATATTTTAAAGAAACACTCACTGCCCAGCAAGTCCCAGAATTTCTCCTGGTTTCACAGGAATCAAAACCAGGGAGATGCCAAAGAGGGACTCTTGACAGACAGGCCTCCCGCCTCAGATGTAGCTGGGAGGGCATCACTCCTCCCTCTGGCAGCGATGAAGGCCTCAGGGGAGGGATGTTTCTGAAGCTTTCTGTGAGTAGCATGAAGCAGGCAGGCTGCAGGGAGAGCTGTGTGGCCATGTGCATGCCGTCCTCTAGTCTCCCTGGTCGAGGAGGGTGCATGCTGATGGTAGTCAGCTTCCCTGCTGCTCAGCTCTGGACTGGCCGAGGGGGCTCAACCATGTGGAAGCACAGGCAGTTTGCTCCTCTTGGGCATTGGGTAGCGTTCCAGAACATGGAGCTGTCCCAGGAAGGAAAAGACGGCCAGTCTACCCTCAGGGCACAGAGAGATTCTCAGGGAGAAGGAAGGACCTGCCTCCTGGCCTGGCTTCTGCACTGGCAGCTCTTTGAGGGCAGGGCAGGGGTGGTGGCAGCCTCAGCCCTGCAGCCCAGAGTAAATGTTTGCTGCAACACTTGCTGAGGGCCGCAGGGCGCCTCTGCCTCAGTCCTGCTCACTTGGAGAAAGCCTCAGGCACTTGCCTCTGGGCTGACACAGGTGAGTGTAGGCAGGGTTGTACTGAGTATTTCCTTCAGATTTATTGGAAAATGAAGAAAGTTCTGGTCATATAAGTAATATGTGCTTTTTACAAACAGCTAGGAAAACAAAACACACAAGTAGTAAGAATAAGAACACCCAGAATCCCACCACTGAAAGACAGTCACTATGAGCGGTTTAGTGTTTTCCCAGTGATTGCATGAGTAGTTTGTGTTTTACTCCCTGCCTGGTATATTCTGCCTTGTTTCCCTCCCTCCTGACCTGACAGAGTATGCATAACTGCTCATTGTTGTGAAGTCAGAGTCAAGAAAGTTTTCCCAAAGAAGTACCACCCAGCGTCCCCTTGTTGTCATGGGGTGGACAAATCAAAACAGTCATTCCTTACCCTGACCAGGGAGGGTGACAGGTCAGTCCCCCATAGAGCGGGATCCCTCTACCCTGGCTTTTCAGCAAGACACGCAAAGTCACAGGATCAAGTCCTGGTCTTGTTTGCCAGGCAACATTTCTGCCACCCTGGATATCCTCTTCGGAGGCATCAAAGTTAGGGCACTTAGGAGGCCCCTGTTGAATAGCACCAGCTATTTAAGAAGCTCAAGTTTTGCCTCTGAAAACCTGGGAAGATTTTGTCCTTGACCTTTGTCAGAGGACAGGAGGGGGTGGGAAGCAGCCTGGCCAGGCTTAGTCT
>PVJN01054458.1:0-13399 GCA_004026805.1 Lasiurus borealis | reverse complement strand
CCAAGCTTGAAATACATCAGAGTGTGGGCATGTGGGATATTTTTTCAAAAGGAAAAAATAGTTTAGAGCCACTTTCCCAAAAGCAGATAAAAAATGTGAAAGTAAATTTACTACAGCAAGGTTTCCATATCCAAACATTAACAGTTTCCATATCCAAAAATTTAACAGTTTGCAAAAAATGAAGTCCTCATACTAGTACGTAATTAATTAAAATATTTTTTTACTATTCCATCATTATGATGACTAAAACTCCTCAACATAGATTATTTGCTACTACGGCATAAAATTTGCTTTCAGGAGCTTTTCAATAAAGCTGTAAATGTCCCCTTTTTCTGACATATTTTTCACAAAGGCCACAAAACAAATCTATAAATTGCTCTATATGGTAGTCAGCCTCCAGAATAGTCCCCAGTGACCCAGGCCTTCTGGCAATCCTGCCTTTCCCGTGGCCTGTGCAGCCAACAAGAGGCAGTGGAAGTGACAATGAGTGACTTCTGAGAGGCTAGGTTTTAAAGCTACTGCGGCTTCCCCTTGCTCTCTCCTCAATCGCCTTCTTTGGGAAAGCCAGTAGCCACCCGGTGAGAACATTCCAGCAGAGCCCAAGGGTCCATCATGTGGCTCACCTCTCTGGAAATGAATTTCAGAGGATGGCACCTGCCTGACATCTTTACTGCAACCTCATGAGAAACTGAGGCAGATCCACCTAACTATACTACTCCCAAACTCCTAACACTCAGAAATTATAAAATAAAAGTTTACTGTAGCTTAAAGAAAAAAGGAGTAATTAAATTACTTAATCTGTAAGACTCTTGGTCTTGGTACTCTTGTTGACAATCATTCAATTATATATGTACGAATGTTTTTCTGGGCTCTCTATTCTATTCCACTGGTCTCTGTTGTTTTAATGCTGGTACCATGCTATTGAGATTACTGTTGCTTTGTAGTAAATTTTGAAACCAGAAAGTGTGAAACCTCCAATATTCTTCTTTTTCAAGATTGTTTTAACTCTTTGATGTCACTTGAAATTCCATATGAATTTTATTTTATTTTAATCCTCACCTGAGGATATGTTTACTGATTTGAGAGAAGGAAGGAACAGAGGAAGGGAGGGAGGGAGAGAGAAATATTGATGTGTGAGAGAAACATTATCGGGTGCCTTCCATATGCACCCCACCTGGGGATCAAACCTGCAATATTTGGTGTGTGAGACACTGCTCCAACCAACTGAGCCCTCTGGCCAGAGTTCCATATGCATTTTAGGATGGGTTTTCCTATTTCTGCAAAAAAATATCATCAGGATTTTGATAGGGATTGCATTGAATTTGTGGATTGCTTTGGGTAATATGAACATCTTAGAAATGAAGTCTTCTAGTCCCTAAACAGATATTTTTCCATTTATTGATGACTTCTTCCTCTCCTCTCCTTCCTTCCTTCCTTCCTTCTTTCCTTTTCTTTCTTTCTTTCTTTCTTTCTTTCTTTCTTTCTTTCTTTCTTTCTTTCATTTTGGTAATGTTCTGTAGTTTTTAGTAGACAGGTCTTTCTCTTCCTTGGTTAAGCTTATACCTAAGCATTTTATTTTCTTAAAATATCTACTCAGGTCAAGCCAAGAGAGTAGTCCCAGAGTTGGAAGAAAGTCACTACCAGGATGCAAACCAGGAAAGTGTGGAGGAGAAATACCATAAGCAGTAAAGAGGTAGAAGTTCTTACATCAAATGCGAACTGCTCTTTCTCAGAAAAGTCACTGGCTTGAGACTAGAATGCTCTTGATACAAACATAACAGCAGCTGTCAGACAAATGTATTAAAAAAATATGTGGTGCCCCTGGTGATAGAGATGAGATAGATAATTGATCTAATCAGGCTTCTAGGTGTGAGCTTTTGTTTAACATTACTTACAAGGGATGTCTATGACTGTCAAGTGGGGTCTGTCCTGAAACCAGCCCTTAATTCCTGCTAGAGAGGAGGAACAGTGCACAAGGTTTTCATGTCTGGATATCTTCGTGGCTCCCCCCTATTAAGACGCCAAACCTTTCAGGGATGCCTGATTCATTTTGCAGAGGGAAGAATCCAGTGTTACTGCTTTTCCGTGGCTTGTATTTTGTGTGCCCCCCTTGTAGTACAAGCTCTCCTGCCACAAATTATGAATCACATTGTGAATTATGAGTCCCCAGCTGAAAATCAGAGTTTGTAACTGAGTCATGGTCCATTTCCAACCCGTGGGCCCGTCTCTAAGGAGGCAACTGAAAATTTCCTTATGGAGTTCAATGCAATATAGTGTTGATTTTTTCCCCCTCTAGAGCTGACAGCAACTAAAGATTCCATTGAAACCTCAAAGGAAGAGAGCAGTAAGAACCAGGAAAACAGTTCCCTCAGAAGGCTTCTAATAGGACTCGGAACTTCGGATTTATTTTCCCAGTGAGGGTGATGGCATGGGAGGAGGGGAGAGAGAAATTGACATACAGATTCAAAGGAAACCTTGAAAATGATACTGCATGTATGTAGCTTTAAATTTGGCTTATGTCTATCACCGCATATCTAGGCAACACTGCTACCCATGTTATAAATAACTGGAGGCCCAGTGCACAAATTTGTGCACCAGTGGGGTCCTTCGGCCTGGCCTGCGGGTTGGGCCAAAACTGGCCCTCCAACATTCCCTGAGAAGTCCTGGATTTCGAGAGGGTGTAGGCCAGGCAAAGGAACCCCATTGGTGCATTATTTGGGCTGGAGAGGGATATGGGAAGTTGGCCAGCCAAGGAGAGACTGCGGGAGGGCTCCAGGTTGTGTCCAGCCTGTCTCACTCAGTCCCAATCAGCCAGACCCCAGCAGCAAGCTAACCTACTGGTTGGAGCATCTGCCCCCTGGTGGTCAGTGCATGTCGTAGTGAGCAGTTGAGTTGCCTTAGTATATCATTAGCATATTATGCTTTGATTGGTTGAACAGTAGACCAGACAACTGGACACTTAGCATATTAGGCTTTTATTATATAGGATACCAATAACATGTTAATAAATACTGGTTGCCAGCTCACCTTGCAAAAAGGTGTCAATTTAGTTTGGGTTTATCAGCATAAAGAAATGCAAAATGATTAATCCACAGGACTCTTTTTATTAGCAGGGGCTAATAAAATATAGTTTTATTACAATGTTAACCATGTTGTAAGAAGTAATGATGGATGGACTGATTAATATTGAAGACTGGATTCTGTAACATAATATCAAAATAACAGCTACTTGGGCATGTTTGCGTGTCTTCCCTGGTAGGTTACACGTTTTTTTTTAAGTTTTGGACACTTTTTTTTCAATTCATCTTTATAAGGTAGAGCCTGTATACAGCAAGTAAATAAGCTTACTCATTTACTTAACAAGTTTATTTTTTTATTTTTATTTATTGACGAGAGAGAGAGAAAGAGAAAGAGAGAGAGGACAAATTTTTTTTTTGTTCTAACTTAGTTATCCATTCATTTATTACTTCTTGTATGTGCCCTGGCCAGGGATCAACTCTACAAACTTGTTGTTTTGGGACAGTGCTCTAGCCAACTGAGCTACCTGACCAGAGTGGATTGTATTTTTTGTTTCGTTTTGTTTTTGAGGCCCACTATATAGCAGATGCTAATACAGAAATGAATAAAACAAACCTTTATTCTCAAGAAGCTCTGAATTATAAACCAACAATAAAAATACAGTTTTAGCCCTGGCTGAGTAGCTCCGTTGGTTGGAACATCGTCCCATACACCAAAAGGTTGAGGGATCAATTCTAGGCCAGGATGCAGACCTGGGTTGTGGTTTCAACCCCTTATCAGGGCACATATGGAAAGCAACCAATCAATATTTCTCTCTCACACAGATGTTTTTCCCTCTCTCTTTCCCTTTCTCCCTCTCTCAAATCAATAAACATATCCTCGAATGAGGATAAAGGAAATACAATTCCAGTCATAACTGCTAACAAAAAGAATTGTTGTTGAATATAAATACAATACAAGGTGGCCAGTGCAGCTCAGTTTATAACTCTTTGTGTTTGAAGGTGGGGGTGCTTGGCAAAAGTCAGTTCTGCCTTCTGACAACCAAACCAAGTAGAAAACCACAGGGGGTCCTCCACTTTCCCTGAAATAATTCCAGGAGGGAAGGCCAAAGGAACAGTTGGGCTTTGCAGTCTAAGGGGAAGCTTTCCGGGTTGTGAGAGACACCCAGGGAAGTCTTCCGAGGAGCCCTCGGATCGTCCCACGCTTTGTGGGAGGACTGTTCAGAGATCCTTGGCTCAGGAAGCTTGCTTTGAACAGTTGTGCTCTCAGCTCCTCTGCCAGCTAGCCAGGTAGAGATGTCTCCTGCTAAAATTAGAAGTAGGAGGAATAGGTTCAAAAGCGGGAAGCAGAAAGGGCCTAAAGGAGATGTCACTCCTAATGAAGCCAAAGGAGAAAAGGAAGAGAGAAAGAGAGGGAGGGAGACAGGAGGGAGAGAGAGAGAGAGGGTAGGAGGGAAGAAGGGAGGAAAGAAGCTTCTTTTTGTTTGATTGTGTTCTTTCTCTGTACCAGGAGTTTCCACTTCATCAATCATCTCAACAACATTGGAACGACCTACTATCATTTCCTATTTTACATAATCAATAGTCCATTCATCCAATAAATATCTGCCATCGTCTCTGTGAGGCCATAAGACATTGCCAGGACATGGTGGAGAAACGGAGGCCCGGGAGGCAGGCCCTGTGCTCAAGGCTACTACGGCCTCCCCGCGCGTTTACCTGTCCAGCGGGGCTGGGGCTCCCACGGGTCCCCTGGCAGGGCCTCGGACTCCATCCCCCTCCCATCAGGCTGGAGGGCCACCAGGACAGACACAGTGCCTGCCGGTGTGGGGAGGGAGAATGCATTCACCCTCGCCTCCCAGGCGGCGGCCGGGGGCAGGCGCAGGCTCCCCGGGGCGAAGAATTTCTCCCCCACGTGTGAGATCCTCTGATCGCAGGCCCCGGCAGATTTACAGCCCATTGAGGCCTGGCGCTTGAATATCCGCAGAGAGGAGAATGAAAAGGGGACGGAAGTCCCGCCGATTCAAGGAGATTTTATGATTTCATTTTCATTTCAAAGCGTTGTTAGGGCTGGGAGAGAGGGGGGAGTGAGAGCTGGGACCAGCGCCTGGGGGACCCGAGAGAGCTGGGCGGGGTTGCTTTAGAGCTTTCTGTGGGAAAGGGAATTAAAAAGACAAAAAACACGATACATATCACATGATCTCACTCATTTATGGAATATAATGAACAACATAAACGGATGAACAAAACCGGATCCAGAGACAGAGAAGCTTTGGTCAGACCGTCAAACCTCAGAGGAAAGGTATGAGATGGTGAGGTGAGGGGAAGAGATCAACCCAAGAACTTGTATGCATGCATATAAGCCTAACCCAGTGGTCAGCAAACTGCGGCTCACGAGCCACATGCGGCTCGCGAGCCTCGGTTTGCTGCTCTGTTGACTAATGAGTTTGCCGACCACTGACCTAACCAATGGACGCAGAGACCAGGCGGGTGAGGGCATGAGTGGGGGTTGGGGTGGGAGGGCAATGGGGGAATAAGGACACATATATAATACCTTAATCAATAAAGAAAAAAAAAAGACAAAACAAAAAAGAAACGCAAAAGATCTTTCTAGAACCTTATACTGTATTAGTTATTAGGAATGAGTAGGCATGGGGCTGGACAGAGTGTTTATGAAAGAATTGATCAGTTTAGAATTGTTGCTGAATATGCTAATAAGGGTTGAGATCCTGGGCTCATGTCCGAAGCAGGTCTGGCTATGAGTCTCAGTCCTGACATTTACTAGAAAAGTTTGAGTGAATCATTCACTTCGCACGGCAGTGGGAACAATACTGTCTTCCACAGAGGATGTTGTGCACATTCCATCTAAATGCCTATTGCCTTTTTTGCTCTCCATTCTAAAATGTCTATCAGATTGGGATAAGAAAACGTATGAAAATAGTTCAACAAGCCCCTGACCCTTCCTACTGATATAGACACACCCATTCTTAATAATCTTCTCACCACGCCCTATTCTTCGCTTCCTAGAATTATCACTACTTGTTAGTTCATAGATGATTGTTTGCTATCTTAGTTATTGTTTTTCTTTCCCTGCAAAAGTACAACCTCTCAGAGGACATGGTCTGGTTTTAATTAGTCCACCGTATACTTACAGAATGCCTGGAACATAGGTGCTCAATAAAATTTTTTGAAGAATTTAATGAATGAATGATGGATGAATGAAACATCTGATACAAACTAGTAGGAAGCAGTTACTAATTGGCAACCTTTTATTCCTGCTGTTAGTAGTAAAAAGAAGTTTTTATAACTTTGAGGGCATAGATACCCCTCCCCCAATCTCCATAAAACAATTGAGTGATGTGTAACTTCACAGTTTAAAAAGTGCTTGTGTGAGTGGCATCTCAATGTCATCTTCAGACAAGTCTTCAATGGTAGGCAGGCTGGATGTTATAGCTCACATTTTACCAAAAGAAAATGGAACTAGAGTAAAGGAAAAAGCTGAGTTTCAAAGTCCCAGCTAAGGAGGATCAAAGTGCAGGTGCGCAGATGTTCCTGTCTGTGTGGTGAAATGGGGCGAGAGCTCGCAGGCAGAGCTGCACAGCAGCGACTGTGCAGCACAGTGCCAGTCAAAGAATAACTGGCCTTCCGACCGAATCTTGGGAAAGCAGTGGTGTGGAGTTCAAGGTGATGACTTAAGTATCCACCTTGTTCCTCAGTTCTATATGAATGAAAAATAATACTAACAATAAATTTTTTTCCAGAAAAACTGAAGCAGAAACTGCCAAATGCTACCCCACGTTGTTCAAACCTCAGAGATGCTGCCTAGGAAAGGCCCAGGGGGAGGCACAGACATGTGTGCAGAGTTACCAGGTCAGCAGAGGTGAGGAAAGAGACTTCCTGCAATGTGATTGAATTGAAGCGAAGCTCTCAGCCCCACACCCTCAAGTCCATTCTGTCCACCAGCTCTGATCCTTTAGAAAGCAGCATCACTGGTGGTTGTATAATTTCCTATAGCTACTATAAAAATTATTACAAACTTGGTAACTTACAACAATACATATTTGCTTTCTCCTTCTTCTCGTGGGCAGACATCAAAAGCAGTTTTATTGGATAGAAATCAAGGTGTCTGCATGGACATGCTCACTCTGAAGACTATAGGGAGAATGTTTCTTGCCGCTTCCAGCTTCTGGTGGCTGCCAGCATTCCTTGGCTTGTGACTGCATCATTCCCATCTCTGTCTCCATGATCATGTTACCTACCTTCTCCTCTTCTGTAGTCCAATCTCTCTTTGCCTCTCTTTCATAAAGACACTTGACTACATTTAAAGCTTATCTGGATAATTCAGGATAATCTTTACATTTCAAGATCATTAACATAATAATACTTGCAAAGTCCCTTGTGCCATATAAAGAAACATTTATAAGTTTCAGGAATTGGGGCTTTTTAAAGTTATTATTCGGCCTACTACAGTGATTAAAAACCTGGAATCACATGACCTGAGCCAAATCCTGGCTTTCCTCTTATCAATAGTACAACCAGGAACATCCTGTGACTCAGTTTTCTCATCTAATAAATGGTGGTATGGGTGATATGGTCTCTATGTCATTGGGTAATTAAAAATTAATGCATATAAAGCATTAGGTATATCTTAATACTTAAATGTTAACTATTATTATGTGAACTGGGTAATTATCTTTCTTTTTCTTTATTTTCTTATTTTTCTCCCCCTTATCAGTAGAAGTCCTTCTTCAACAAACTTTAACACACAGCAGACTATATAAAGCAGACCAAGACTGAGCTGTCTTGGTAGAAGAGATGACAAGAGAGAAGCTAGTCTTGTCACTCTTAGAACCTCATTCCCTGCTGGGACACCACTGAGAATCTTGGGATTCTGTTTGTGTTCAGATCAAAGTTAGAGAATCTGTCCAAATCAATTCACTCCATTGAACTCTTTTTATTGCTCGGTGTCAGTCCAGAAGGTAAGAGCATGAGCTTCATTGGGTTGCCCCAGAAAAAGCCTGACTCTGCCTCTGGCTATGTGGCTTTGCACAGTTATTCTGTGCCTTGTGTAAAATGGTGATGATAATAATGCCTGACTCAGAATTGCTACAAGGGGTAAATGACTTCATGGTTGCAAAGTCCTTGGAATAAGAAGGTCTGGTACATGGCATGTGGTAGCTATTTTTGTTATGTGTTGGGGACTCAAACTATGTCCTAAGGCAGTGGTCAGCAAACTCATTCTTCAACAGAACCTAATATCAATAGTATCATGATTGAAATTTCTTTTGAGAGCCAAATTTTTTAAACTTAAACTTCTTCTAACATCAATTCTTCAAAATAGACTCACCCAGATTATGATATTTTGTGGAAGAGCCACATTCAAGGGGCCAAAGAGCAGCATGTGGCTCGTGAGCCACAGTTTGCCAATCACTGTCCTAGGGGAACTACTAGGGTATAGGGTATAGCAAATGAGGGCTCTGATCCAAGGCAAGTCTTGTGTGTGAATGTGGGGGCAAGGGGCAGTGGGCAAGGGATGGGAAGTCTGAGTCAATGTTGAAGAAGAGGTATGAAGCTACAGAAAGCAGCTGACTTTGCTGGGGTTGATGTCTCTGTGATGGGAAAGTGTTCTGGGTAGATGGAATCAGGGAAAGGCTGTAGAGAGAAATAGCCAGTGGGTAGGTGTAGCCAAAGGTGGGATGCCAGAGGTGATGTAATATGAGATGAACCCAGGGGAGGTGGGAGCCAAGGATCTTGGGTGACCAGGTAATTAACACTTTATTCTGCAGATCATATAGAGTCCTGAAAAAAGAATTGTAGACTAAGGGAAAATCACTTCCTTCTCCCCACCTCCCTTTTTTTTGAAGGCTGAGGTTGTTGGGTTTCCTGGAGAGCTAAGAGCTCTGTGTACCCTTCACTAACTCTGGGGTAGATTATGGCTAAAATAGGCCATTGGAAGGGAGTGGGCCCTGTCCTCCTGAGGCCAGGGAGGGACTGACACAGAGATTCTAGGCTGATCCACTGGTGGCCGGGCTGCCCCATGCAGGCCATGCTGTCCTGAGGTGCTGAAGAGCTGTGCTCAAAGGCAGCAGCACTCTGGGTCAGAACAACTAGCCTCCTGTTTGCAACCCTTTGGATTTCACCCTAACGAAAAGCAATGTAATTGTCTTTGGTTTATCAAATACATCCAGGTAGCCTGCAGCTTATAAGATCCCTCGAACCCTAGAGCCAAGTCAGGTGGTTTTCATACGGCTTCTCCAGGGCGCCAGAGTCCACAGGAATACCCGGGACAGTTTTTGACCTAAAAGTAAGACTAAGCATGCTGGGCCTGAGTCCACCAGCCCCTCCGTTACCCGTGCTTTGTTTCACGTACTGAAGTTCTGTGTGGGATTTTGTTGGGAATAAGAGTTTTAGGTTAAAATGTAAAATGCAAGTCAGTTTCTCAGCCAGCCTCCTCATCTGACAGATGAAGAGACTGAGACCCCGAAAGGAAAAAGTCCAAGGTCATAGGACAATGGCAGAAAATTCTTGATTTAGTCTGGCCTCTAGAAATCCTAAATACTGGCTTGCTTTGGAGAAACCACTAAAAACTAGCTCTCCCTCAAACCTATTCCTTGGCATACAAAACACACACACACACACACACACACACACACACACACACACACACACACCAGTATGACAAGGAGGGTGTCCTCTGTTCCCTGAGGTTCCCTTTTGGTGGGGAAACTTTCTACATCACCAGTCCCAGATGAGAGAAGTAGGTTACCTGCCTCTCGCTGTGAGCAGGACGCATAGGGTTTCACATCCTAAGTAGGGGGTGGAAGGTGGAGCTACAGCAGAGCAGAGAGGAGGCCTGGCTGAGTATTATTTCCACTCGTTTATCTCAGGACCCGAAATGCTTTGTTTTTGAGCCAAGGACAGAAGCTTTCATATTCCATGTGTTTCCTTCTGTCACTGTCACACCACATCTCCCCCTTTTTCTTTTTATTTATTAAAGGATTTTCTGACAAGTAAATGGAGCACCGCATCCTTCAAAGTCCCTAAATATCTCCAGGGTCTCATTTTCTCCCTTCCAGAGGAATTAACTGAGTCACAGAGCAAGTCACTGCTGTGTGTGCAGGCAGACAGGAAGTGAGGTAAAGTAGACAATTTGTACACACACACACCCACACTAACTGCAACCATAGCCACATATATGTGCGTATCCCACAAACCATACCACACACACACTTCATACATATGGGACTGATGGAAACTCCTAATTTCAGAAATGGGTTGCACTGTCTGTTCTGTCTCTAACATTGTCCATTCACTGCCTCCTCCCTGTCTGAGACCTTGACCCAGAGAGCTGTAGAGATGGTCCAAGGAGCAGCCCCTGTCTCAGGCATTTTCCGGAGGGTCGTTGTCTCCTTTATTTGCCCAGCCTGACATCCTTATTCTCTCGGCTTTGTTTTGTTTTACTGATAACCCTTCCTTGGTTTATGTGTTAGTTTGAGTTTTCCCCAAAGCAGAGCCTGAACCAGCGGCTTATTTGGCAGGTGCAGATGACCTTGGTTGGAAAGTCTCAGAGGAAGCGAAGGCAGACAACAAAGTACCTTAAGAAGCCAGCTCTCCAGAGGGCACTGGGTCACTGCTCTGCAGGAAGACTCTGGGAAGCTGTGCAAACCACATGCCTCAGAATTATCTTTCTCCAGAAGGTGAGAGCTGCAATATTTATACACCAATTCTTTGGCTGAGGGGCTGAGATTTTCCAACTCTGGCCTGCCACTCATTGGAGTAGAGCAGCCTTTCATGGTCCTGGGAAATAAAGCCCTTGGGTATAAGATGCAGATGCTGGCAGTGGAAGGGAAGGGTTTGAGAGGTCTGGGTGGGGCACTGACAGTATATATCATAGGTTGCCAAGCCCAGCCCTTTCCTCAGCTTTCCACACTGACTCAAGGTAGGCCAATCACAGCACACCTCCTTAGGATTTTGAAACTAGGAAATGAAGAGGGAAAGTGAGTGTCACTTCCACTCTGCTTGTGAGAGACACTGCCTCCCACAATTTGAATAAATCCAGGATGATGAGGAGGGGAGAGGGGTCAGGGGAAGTCAACACTCCAAGAAAAAAACATGAATGGAGGAGGGAATTCTTTTGGGTTCTAGTCCATGGTAGAACCCATGGTAGCCTTGACATCCAGCTAAGTCCTTACTCTGAGCCTCTAAGGAATTCTGTCTTTCTGCTTAAACTATTTGAGTTGGGTTTTATTTGCTTGAACTGAAATGAGTTCTGGCTCATGCATCTCTGATGGTCTTGGGTTGCTTCTCCCCTGCCACTATCCATAAATAATAATTAGGATATTGATGATAATAATCATTGCACAGCTAATATGTCTCAGATGCTTTTTAAACACTTGGATAAAAATGGGGAAGTGATTATCCCATTAACAGAATCTTCCCAAGATCTTAGGTATTCCTTCTTTGCCTTTTCTAACCCATGCTCCCCTTTGGGCTATGTTTCATATTCCCAGTTCCTACCCAGCCCTTGTGTTTTGCTCAAGTGCTATCTCTTTAAGATAGATTTCTTCTTTCAGCCAGACTGGGTGCCAATAGAATGAGAATGACCCTTCCAGTGTACACTGAGTGGCCAGATTATTATATATCCTATATAATAAAAGGCTAATATGCAAATTGTCTCCTTGACCAGGAGTTCGACCAACAGACAGGCCGCCAACTGCCCATGTCTTTTCCCCCTGGCCAGGCTGACTGGACCCCACCCATGAACGAATTCATGCACTAGGCCTCTAATACATATATACTGAGTGGCCAGATTATTATGCATTCAGAGATTATAATAATCTGACCACTCAGTGTATATCTCTCTTTAAAAAAATAACCTCCACAGCACTTACTGAACCACTGTCTTGGTTGGGTGGGGAGTGGTAATAGGGTGCACACACCAGGCTTCGGGAACTCATACAAAGATGTATGTGAGTCAGAGTGAGTACTTGCCAGGAGTTCCCCATCTAAAGAGAAACATAGATGAATGTATGCTCATGGTCAGAGGCCCAGCCAGGATCCAATTTCACAGACAGCTTTCGGCTGGGGTCAGACAGTCCATGGGTCATCTCCTCTATGGGTCTCATGGACTGACCACAGCTATCTCAACACAGATATCTTGAGCATGTTTCCTTCCATTTCCTCCAAGGTCTTTTTATCAGAATGCTTTGGGAGCAGATGTCTCCACCTAGCACTGCTCAAGCCTCAGTGCTGAACTGCAGAAAGAAATGCATGCACAAGCTGAAGCAAACCAGGGAGGGAGAGGTATGGCTGCCTGAGGCTCTCGGGAGAGCAGCCAGGAAGGTAGTTACCTCTCTATAATACAATCCTGTATTCTCCAAACAGAAAGCCAGTGAAATCTTTTTGTTCAAGGAAGTTGTCCTTGAGCAGGGTTAGTCACTTAGCATTCAGCACACACCCTGCTACCTGACTCACTTAAGCAGCATTGTGTTATAATTGTGTTTATATTACCTGTTCTTCACTGGAATGCCAGCTCCCAGGGCTGCCTCTTACCTTACAAATCTCTTACCCATTGAAACATCAGGGCTGTGCTTTACTAGAGCGCAATCACATTCTAATATCCCCTACATTTCACTTACTTATTTTGTTCACTGTCTTCCTCTCTAACTGAAATTCAAGCTCCTTGAGTGCAAGGACTTGATGTGTTTTGCACAGGAGTGTATCCTCAGTACCCAGGACAGTGTAGACACTCAGTACAGTAGATGAATGACCATTCCTGAGATTGGAAGTGAAGTGGGAGAACCAGGAAGGGGGTTAGTTTACCAAGTCCTGATAGAAGAGGAGAGTAACCGGATGCTGCCAGGGGAATGGCCAGTGTTTTCTATTATGGTGGGCTACAATGTGAGTCATTCTCATTCTAATTGTCATTTTTTAAAGTAGTTTTTTAACAGTGACCTTCCTTTTAAACAGTCATCTACTATTTTGATGAGCCAATGAGTTAGAAAATATACCATGGATGAAATATTGAGAAAGTTTGAATATCATTTCTTGTAAAAACACTATATTGCATTGTCTATATTAACAGGCTCTTCCTGCTTTCTCAGAGCTTTGTTAGAGGATTAACAAGCTAAGAACCACCACATATCCTAGAGAGGTGCTAGAGCAGCTGTGCCTAACTCACTAAAAGGTCTTCAGGCAGTAACTCATGATCTAGGTCCATAGGAAGGACTGTTTTGTAGAGAGTTACAGGTGTATTTATTTTCATCCTTCCTATCTACTCCCATGGTTCTTTGTACCTTGAGCCATGTCAAGAAAGGGTTTTGAGAGAATCATGCAGAGAGAGTGACAAATGCTCCCCGAAAATGTAAAGGACCTAGCAATTCTCA
>PVJN01054457.1:0-13400 GCA_004026805.1 Lasiurus borealis | reverse complement strand
GGTGGGGGGGGGGGGGGGGGGGGGGGGGGGGTGGGGGGGGATAATTGGCTTGTGGGAGGAGCTGTCCATTTCCCGGGGCTCTTCCTGTGAGCTCCTCCTCCTTGTAAGCCCCTCCTTCTCACAAGCTCCTCCTCCTCCTCATAAGCTCCTCCTTCGGATGGCCTGCAGGTGAGGTGTTCGCCCAGGCCTGAGGCTGTCTGTCCTGAGAACGAGGCGGCCCATCGGGGGAGCCTGCGGGCAGCTTCAAGGACACCCCCTTCACCTGCCCTTGCCTGCCTCTACCTTAGGGCAGGTTCTAAATCCCAGGAGGGAACGGGGTATATTCACTGCCCCGTCCAATCACTGGCAGAATTACTGACAGGGCTGCAGGTGCCGATGGGGTCCCTCCTGAGGTCCCCAGTGGGGCAGATGGCAGCATGCCATGGCTCCTGCCCCCGTGGAGGTTCCGGGTTCGGGTAACTCAGGAAAGGCTCCCCGCAGGACCCGGTCTCGGCTACACGGTATCCACATGACACACACCCGTGGCCTCACCGAGGGGAGGGATGGGCAAGCACGGCTCTGCAGAAGGCTGGGCCAGGCCAGGGTGAGACAGTGCAGGACGGTAAGGAGGAGAATATGGGGGGTGAGGGGTGGGGTGAGCCAGCTGGCTAACGGGATGGTGAAGACACCCACACCCTTCAACAGGAGTCCGAAGAGGGGCTGCCGAGGTGTGTAGTTCCTGCAGGAAGCCCAGGCCACAGCAGGTCCTCGCCACCGGCCAGGATGCAGGGGAGCCGGGCTGGGTGTGGGGCGGGTCAGGGAGAGGATCCTCCGGATCCAGGTAAGGCCCCTCTGTCCCCAGAATGGAAGGGCCAGGAGGGCAGGGCGCTGTGGTGCCAGGAAAGTGGCAGACGAACCAGGATGACTGGGTCCCTTAGGCCCGGGTCTGCCCTGACCAGCATCGCAGAGGGAACAGATCGCCGATGGCACAGCCACAGCTCTCAGGTGCCTTGCGTGTACGAAGCATGTGCGAGCCCACGGCTCGTGCAAAGCAACCGCAAATCTGTGAGCTGAGCGAGGCCGGCACCTCATTTCACAGAACTGGGAAACTGAGGTTCCCAGGAGAGCGACTCGCACAAGGCAGGTCCCTCAGGGGGTGAGCCTCGGGCCAGGTCTGGCGATCCTGCCTGCCCTCCCCCCTCCCAGCTGTCTGTAAGCACCTGGAAGGCCACTTCCTCCTTCCTCCAGGCCCATGGACACCAGGGGACCAGCAGAAGCCCTGTCCCTGAGGGGGCGTGGGGCCCCGGGGCAGCAGGGCCATCTGGCCCTCTGCTCTTCAGAGACTGGCCTGGGTGACAGATGGCGCCCACCTGGGGCGCTGGGAGGAGGATGGGGCGGTGCTGTCTCTCCTGAAACATCCCCATTACGGCCGCCCCGAGGGCAAGGCCCCTGTGAAAGGCACAGTCACCTCCCAACACACCTAGTGGTGCTGGGCATGAGAGGGGATTGGCCGCTCTTGGCAGATGTAACAGAACAGACCAGGGTCCAGGGAAAGGGGGGCGGGCAGGAGAAGGTGGAAAAGATCTGGGGAGCATTTTTAAATGGAAGGGTCTCGTTCAGTGGCCGGCTGCCAGCGGAAGCTCCCTCCTCACGGCCTTGGGTAGCGTCAGACAGACCGCCGGGCCCTGCTCAGATTTCGGATTCTGCAGGTCTGGCCTGGCACCCAGCGGGAGAACCCCTGGCCCGGCCCCTGAGGCTGTGAAGGGCAGGAGATAAAGGCCCAGGGCCACCGGTGGGCAGCCGGAGGCCGGGAGACCCACGAGCATCAGGACAGGAGGTGCTAGAGGCCTTGGTCCTGGACTGCACTGGCGTGGAGGGAACTGGTTGACAATGCAGGTTCCCGGGCCCCGCCCAGATAGTTTAGACTGCCCAGGGCTGTTAGGGGCCTCAGCACTTAATCTCCACAACCGCAGGCTCCGCATGGTTCTGACCCAGGCATCCCAGGGGCAATCCCAGCAGCTCCGGCTCCAGCAGCTGACAGGCCAGAGACACCTAACAATCCCGTGCTCCGAGGCAGAGCCAGAGGCGCCACCTCCCCCAGTGGCCACCCGCCCAGGTGGCCTCGTACACCTCGATCCGGTCTGAAATGCAGTTCTTCCGTCTCACTAGTTACAATTTAAGTCCAGGGGACAGCATAGGCATATGATGTTTCCAACTCTGCAGAGGGTTTGAGCACGTTCTGTCTGTCTGCCTCCGTTTCCTCTCCCATAAAACAGGGCTCTTCCGGGGTCTTTCCCGGGGTGCAGGAGAGGGGAGGCTGCTGCACCCATGGAGCCCTGCACCCCGTGGCAGGTGGCCTCCTCCTCTCCCCGGAGCCAAGAGGAGGGCCTCTCTGCCAGCAGCGGGAGCCTTGGGGTGCAGTGTCCCTCCTGGTCGGCTGCGGGTGCAGCCAGAAGGGCTGGAGAAAGCACTAGGAGGTAACAGTTGGAGTCACGGGAAAGCAGGCAAGCCCGCCCGCCAGGGGATGCTGAGAGGGGGCCCGGCGAACAGCCGGCGACGATGGACCGTCAACGGAGGCCTGTCAATCCTGTAGGACTCCGCTTCCATGAGGCACCAAGACCGGTGCCTCCGGCTGTGGCGGAGACAGGCAGGGGATGGTGGTCGGCAGGGGCTGTGTGTGTGTGTGTGTGTGTGTCTGATTCATGGGGACACATTCGGTTTGGGATGATAAAAAGTCCTGCAAATGGACAGTGGTGTTCATTGCACAGTGATGTGTGGGTGCACTCGCCATTGTGAATCTATTTAATGGCACTGCACTGTACACTAACCATGGGCACATTTATGTTATTTATATTGCTTACCACAATAAGAAAATAATGGGGGGAAAGTGCAGGGTCGGTGACTTCACCCTGGAACTGCTGAGCCACTCTCTAGAGGGGGCCCCTGGGAATCTGCACTGGAGCCCTCTGACCCCTGGGAGCCGGCACCTGGCAGGTCCCCCACGCAGGAGAGAGCAGGCCCCTGGCTTCCCACCCGCAGGAGAAAGTCCACGCACAGAAGGTGAGGGAACCGCCTGCTCCCCAGGCAGAGGCAGCACAGACAAGCCACCCGCCAAACACGCCTGCCACCGGCACCACGTGAACACGTCCGCCACCGGCACCACACGTGGGCCAACAACCAGAGCGATCCGAGCGGGGCCGGGCGGTGGGCGGCCAGGCTGGTGCCAAGTCTCAAGAACCTGCAGGGACCCTGGGTCCAGGGGTGGCCCCTCTGCCCCTCAGCGCCCAGCCCAGCCCGGGCTCCGGTGGAGCTCCGGGGAGAGGGAATGTGGCTGGATAAAAGGCGTGGGGATGCTGCTGGCAGCCCGAGGGGGAGTGGGCTTCCGAGCAAAGACAGAGCCGCACTCAGCTCCTTTCTCTCCACTGCACGTGTTGTGAGAGCGCGGGACAGGTGCACGGGCTCCTTCTAGCAGATTCTGACGCTGTGAGCCGGGGGATGAGTGTGTGTGTGTGTGTGTGCCAGGAGATATGTGTGTGTGTGTGTGTGTGTGTGCATGTGCCAGGAGATGAGTGAGTGTGTGTGTGTGTGTGTGCATGTGCCAGGAGATGAGTGAGTGTGTGTGTGTGTGTGCATGTGCCAGGAGTGTGTGTCTGTGTGTGTGTGTGTGTGTGTGTGAGAGAGAGAGAGAGAGAGAGAGAGAGAGAGAGAGAGCGAGAGAGAGAGAGAGAGAGAGAGAGAGCTGGAGAAGCTAGGAAGAGAGGGAATCCCGAGACTCCCTATGTCCCAGCCCTTCCGGTGCCGCGCTGGCCCCGAGGACGCATCCGCCGACGCTGGACACTGCAGGGAGGAGAGGCAGGCGGGCAGGCAGCGGGGCGGCCTGGAGCAGCCACTCGCTACCCCGTGAAGCCTCCACCATGTCGCCTGGGAGACGGGCACATGTCAGGTGTCTGATCGGGTGAGGGAACAGCAGGAAAGCAAGAAGCAAAGCGTGTGGCTCCCCGGCCCTTCGGATGTGGCTCTTCCCCGTCATGGGCGTCCTCTTCCGCCCGGCCCGCGGGACTGCAAGGTCAGGAGCGCCCTGGCGCAGGGAGCCGGGCGCGCGGGGAGGGAACAGAGCACCGGGAGCCCGTGGCTGCTGGTGCTAGTCTCCCCACGCCCCAGGGGAAGGTTCCTGAAGCCTCTGCACAATTAAAAGGCACCGAACCCCCTCTGAGCCTGCGATAAAGTTACAGCCCAAACTGGTCGGAGCCTAAGCAACCTGCAAATCTGGGCAGCAACCAACACCGCGGCTGCTGGCACCGGCCGGGGCCGCCAGGTGGTGGGTGTTCCCGGAAACGGTCCACAAAGCCCAGCTCGGGAACCCAGGACCAGTTGGGGCGGGAGGGAGGATTAGAAGGGGGGGCATTGCCACAATGCACCCCCGGGCTCCACTTCTCCTTTGTCCAAGCTTCACCCAGCTCTGGGCTAGGCCTCTGGCTGTGAATCTCCCCCAGTTCCCCAATTTGGGGGCTGTGCTGGCACCTAGTCGGCTAATGCCACTTGGCGATGGCGACGGCTCCGGCTCCGAGGAAGTGCCACAATCAGTGTCTGCTAAGTGGCCTCTCTGGAAAGAATCCAACAGAGCAGACGAGACAAAGCCTGAAGTCCCTACCGGCCTGGTGGCTGGTGCCGGGGGCACAGGGTGGGCGGTCCTTGGGAACAGGGAGCAATGCCGACCCCTTCCCCCTCCCCCCCAGGCACTCATCTGACGCTCAACACAAAACGCACTCGCATGCAAATCACTCACACACAGGCCCTCACGCACCTGGTCACCTCAGCCGCCACCCTCCCTGGGGCGTTTCCAGGCCTGAGTGACTCACCGCAAACATGGGGTCCCCATGCGATGGCGTGGCCGGCTCTAATATGTGGGGTGTGCTTATCTGCTGGGGCTAACAGCTGGGCGCCCACCAGGGTACCGGAGGGCCCACGGTGTGGACGGGAGAGGCTAAGTCCAGGGCTGAGTCTGCGGGTTTCCTTATAGGCCAGTGGCTCTTGGAAGGATTCAAAGAGAAGGAAACGCTTCTTTCCCCCCAGAATGGCTGGGGGGTCCTAGCACACGTCCAGCTAACACAACTGGCATATTACAAAGAACATAAGGAGAGCATAACGACCCTTATGGAAATTTCCCAGTGACCCAGAAGGATGAATAAGTGGCTAGTGGTCATTCAGAATCACCTGTCTCATCAAATCTCAGTATTTCAAACTTAAATTTTTTTTTTAATTCATATGCACTCACTCATTGAAGTTCGGTGGACTCTGGATGCAATGAGCATGCCCCTGCCCTCTTGTGGCACAGGTGGTATTGGCTGCATAGGGATGAAAGATGCTCCAGCTTCCTGCCCAAAGAGACCTCAGGTGGGCAATCTGATCCCATTTTATAGATGGGCACACTGAGGCTCGGGATGTCCAAAGAATTTGCTCGGGAACAAAGCTGGCGAATTCAAACCAGGGTGTCTGATGGCAAAGCTGGTGCCCGTGCCCACCACGGTGTGCCACCTGCCCTGGCAGAAGGAAGGTTTAACTCTGCTTGGGGAACAGCCACACAGGATGGATGGATGGAGGTTGGTGGGCTATGGGAGACCTCGCCAGGAAAACCAAACGCAGTTTCTTTCAAGAGCAGTGACTTTCACTCCTGAAGGTCCAGGACTGCCACGCCTCCAACGACTTTGTCTCACCCATTAGACAAGAAGCTCACACTAAACCCTGGGGGTCCCAGTGGGCGGTTTCCCGAGAGCACCCCAATGCCAAGTGGAGATTTAATCTCCCCTCTAACCCAGCATCAATCCCTTTCCAGAGGGGTAACACCCCAAAGTGACCCGCTCCCATCCTACTCGAGGTGCGAAGATAAGCACATGTCTGAGTTGCTTAAATCAAAGAGATGACAATATCTTTTTTAAAAGATAAAACTCTAAAGAGCCCTGGCTGAGTTGGTCGGAGCATCATCCCATACACCAAAAGGTTGTGGGTTCGATTCTCGGTCCAGGCACGTACCTAGGTTATGAGTTCAATCTCCAATTGGGGTATAAAGAATCCACGTTTCTTTCTCTCTCTCTTTTCCTCCCTCCCTTTCCTTCTCTCTAAAATCAATTTTTAAAAAACCACACATGTCCTAGCTGGTTTGACTCAGTAGAGTGTCCTGTGAACCAAAGGATCCTGGGTTCGATTCTGGTCAAGGATATGTACCTCGGTTGAAGGGTCCTCCCCGGCCTGGGCCCTGATCAGGATTCGGGCAGGAGCCAACCCATCCACGTGTTTCTCTCACATTGATGTCTCTCTCTGTCTTTCCCTCCCTCTTTCACTCTCCTTAAAAAAAAGCAATGGTAAAATATCCTTGGGTGAGGATTAAAAAAACAAAACAACAACAAAAACACCCACACAGCCTCAGGTGAAGATTAAAAACCATTTAAAGAAAAGCCCGCCTGGAAACTAAATGCAGGTCTCTGGATCAGTACCAGGTCTTTCCACATCGAACGGCGATCTATAATCGGGGACCAAATCCTGGCCGTGACACCTACTATGTGATCGTGGGCGGACAAGTTCCTCACTTTTCTGAGCACCAGTGTCCCCCTGCGGGGGATCAGATTAGCCATGGCACCTTCCCCGGGGGGGGGGGGGGGCGCGTTCCTGGCCCACTGATTAAGACAAAGCTTGGGGTACGGTTAGCTCCACGCCTCGGGAGAGTAGAATGCTGGGAGCTAATGCCCAGGTAAGCTAAGGTCGGGTCCCTCCTCCCCGCACTGTCAGTGAGGAGAGGGGCCAGGAGAGCTAGAACTCAAACGACTAATAAAAAAGGCAGAGGGTCCAGTGGCTGTCAGATGTGGACAGATAAAGCGCCAAAGATACGAATTTACCAAGAACTTTTAAACGAGGACAGGGTTCCTTTAACCCAACGGCATCACCCTCTCGCTTTAGGGACTCGGCACCCATGCCCCTTGCTCTGGAACCGGCTCTCGCTGCGACCACCTGCCTAAATACAAAGGGGCACCCACTCCCATCCCGCCGACCCCTCAGCTGGCCTTCCTGGCCTGCGCGGCGCTCCCCGCCCCCTGACACAGCCCCTGCGTGTGTGCCTCCTGGCAATCTCCTCCCACAGAGTACAGGCTCCATGGAAACCGGGGCTGCGGTTTGTCTCCTTTGCTGCTACCTACCTCCCCGGTAGCTACAACACAGCCTGGCAGGAAGAGAGGCCCAAGAAATGCGAGCGAGTGAACGGACAACCAAAGATGACGCATTACATCCAAGAACATGCACCGAGCCTCTGGTTCACTCTGCTGGGGCCCAGACAGAGTTATTCCCACCAGGAGGGAAACTGAGTCACCCAGTATCTCGGCAGAACCAGGTGCCGATGGGACAAGCATCTAATGCCTGCATCTCCTGCTCTGGTCTCCAGTCTGTGTGCGAAGGACGGTAATCTGGAGGCCACAGTGGCCACCAGCCTCGGGCCAGCCACCCTGCTGATCTCAGGAGGGTGACAGGGTGCCCCGTCCTCCCTCCCTTCAATCAAGCGTCCCCCCCCCCTTCCCCCTTCCCCACACTGGACTCCACCACCCCACAGGACACTCCCCCAGCTCCTGAAAGCGAGCGTCACCTTCGGCCGGGGACCGATGTGCTGAGATTCTGGGGCGAGCAGCCCCCCTGCCTGGCTAACATGCTAAGCCAGAAGCGTTCCCCTGTATCTCCCAGAGGAAACCGCCTGCTAACACCCATGTCCGTGCCAGGCTGCCCAGGGTACATGCCTGGTCACCGAGGAAGTTCTCAGGAACTGAGACCAGCAGAGGGTGGAGGAAGGTGGGGAGAGAGAACTCAGGAACTTTCTGGGTTTCGCTGCTGGCTCGGTCCTGTTTCAGGCCGGCGAGCTCACCTGCAAACCAGGCCAGGAGATGGGCACAGCCTACAGGGCCACCCGAGGGCCATCCCAACCACCGCCACCCCAGACCTCAGACGGGCCTCTGGGCGACACCGTGTCATTAGGCTGTTGTTATTATGAAACACAAACGGGAGTCATGTAGACACAGAGTAAACAGATGTATCTCCACCCAGCCATCTTCAAAATGTTTACATAATAACCACCTCCCGGCCCTTTACCGAGCACACCGAAGGCATCTGGGCACCGCACGCAGGAGGGCGGTGATGAAGGAGACAGCGCCCCATCCTAACGCACGGGGGGCTGGCGACTAAGACGCACGAAGCATCAACTACGAGGGAGGCGAGGTGCTTGGCAGATACCAGCTTTGAATGCTCCAAACGTTAGTGATCAAGCAACTTGCCCAAGCTTATTCTCTGCATCGATGCTGTTTTACATCAAAGTCCCGGACCCTGTTCCATTGCAGCTGGGGAAGGGGGTGGGGTGGGGTGGGGCGGGGGGCTGTCTTCAGCTGGCTCAGCCCCAAGGCCAAACGGCCAGGGACTCAAGCTGAGGTCCCTCCCCGGGACCCTCGGTGACCCAAGCTCTCCGTCGCCCCAGGACACCAGCGGGAGCTCAGCTAATGAGAGCCAGCTGCTGGGCAGTCCCCGTGCCTGTGGCTGGGACTACGGCCCCCAGAATTCCATCCCCTGGGGCCACCAACAGGCAGCCCGGAATAAGGGGGGCTGGCTGCGGGCTCAAGTTCCTCATAGGACAGACAAGAACGCTTAGCTGGTCGACTGGCGGCCTGGGAAAGGCATTCTGATGTCAACGGAGAGACAAAATCGGGAGTTCCCAGCACCGGGGTTTGGGAGGGAGGTGGGGGGGGGGGGGCACCTGTCGGCAAGTCCATGACCCTGAGGCCTTTCCCGCCATCCTCACCTTCCCTGGGAGAGCAGACTCCTACCCAGAGCCCTGATAAGATCCTAGGAGCCATTGCATGTAAATTCCTGGGACACAATAGATGTTCAAAAACGACCCAATAACCATGCATGCTCCCTTCTCATGTTTCCTGGACAAAGTATCCAAACTGCTGATGACAGACCCTCCATCTTCCATCTAAATTTCTCTCCAGCCTTGGAGTCCAAGGATCCAGGGGTTCCGCTGCCCTGCCCCTTGCCCCCTCCCCCTCCACCCCCCACATAACTTATTTGCGGGATGGGGGTGTGACCGGGGAGGGGACCAGCTGAGGCCGGGGCAGAACGGAAGGAGCGCACCCACTCGGGGTAATTTGGACACGAAAACGCTGCGACCCGCTTGGGTGGATCGGCCGCCGACAGGGAATCAGACCCCCGCCGCGGTGGCGATGCCTCTTTCTGCATCAGCCCTTCCAGTGTTCAGAGAAGGAAAAATCTCTTCGCTCCCAGCAAATGCACATCACTACTCTTTTCCTCTGCAAAAAGCAGGCTCTCCCGCACTTTGCGGGGCGACCAAGTGGGTTAGGGGGGGCGCGCGTCCTCCTCGCGGGGCTGCCCCTTTTCCGCGCTCCCCGGAACGGGCGCCGGGTCTCCAGGTGCCGCGCGGGGCCGCTCCGCGCCGCCAGGCGTGGCCTTGACCTCCCTCTGCAGCCCTCCGGCGGGGGGATGGGGGCAGGGAATAGGGGGAGGGGGAGCCCCGCCATCTCCGTCCCCGCGCGGAGCCCACCCACCCACTCGCCGCTTCTCCCCGGCAGCTCCCCGGCCCGGGGCCCCGCGCGCGGCCAGAACTTTGCCTCCGGCGGCGGCTCCCGGATCCCGGCCCGCGGCCGCCCCGCCCCCTGCCCGCCCCCCCGGCCCCCGGCGCGCACCTACCCGGCTGCCGGCCGTCGCCATCGGCTCGCACGGAGGGCGCGCGGGCGCGGGGCCGATCGCCGGGGCCTGCGGCGTCCGCGCCCGGCTCGCCGGCGGCGGCGGGTCCCGGGAGGCGCGCCGGCCCGGCCGCGGCCCCGGCCCCGCAGGAGGGCGCCGCCGGCTCGCCCTGCGCCGCGAGCTGCCGGACGCGCTCCCAGGAGCCCGAGTCGGCCGCCCGCATGCCGCGTGCCCGGGGGTGGGGTGCGGGGGGCGCTGCCCGAGGCGGCGGGGGGCCCGCAGGCGGGCGCGCCCAGCTCACTGCCCCCGGGGCGGCCGCCGCATCTGGGCGCAGCCGCGCTCCGCGCCCGCCCGTCCGCCCGTCCGTCCGCGTCGGACCCGGGCTCTCAGTCCGGCCGGACGCCGGGCCGTCCGCCGCCGCCGCCGCCGCCGCACGCGAGGAATTTGGCCGCGGAGCCTCTCACATGGGAACGACTCGCACTCCGCGGCTCCTCCTCCCCGCTGCTTCCGGGCTGCCGAGGGCCGGCCGCTGGCCCCGCCCCTGACCACGCCCCCGGCCCCGCCCCCAGCCCCGGCCCCGCCGCCGCCGCCGCGCCCAGACTCGCCCGAACGCCTCGGGCAGCTCCGCGTCGCCCCGTGGCGCGCCAGATCCGGGCCGCTCGGTGCCTCCCCCTCCACCGCGTTTGTTCCTGGAGGAACCGGCGGTTGGAAGAGGGCCGGGGGCACCGGGCCGGACGCACGGAGCCCGGGTCTGGACAGCCCCCAGTGAGCGAGCGCACGGAGGGGGACGGCGCGCAGGCTGCGGGCTCTCTGCACCCTCGGGCGCCCTGTGACAGCCTCGCGGAAGGACTGCAGTCCCGGCCGCTGGCCGGCAGAGGGCAGACGGAGCGGGCAGGGAAGGGGTGGGCGCCCTGGGGGCGCGTGAACCTCCCGGGTCTGGACAGTAGCAGTTCTGTAAGCGAATGTAACACCCAGGGCATTCGCTGTGTGCGCGGGGGAAGAACGCGGACGTGGCCCAGACCCACGGGGAGACTGTGCTCCAGGGCGGGAACCCTGTGGCTGCACCTCACTCCCCCAAGCCTCAGTTTCCCCATCTAGGAAAGGGGGCAATCAGGATGGGATTTCCACTTCCACCCATCATCGGTGCTGCTTACGGAGTCCTCGCTGAGGCAGCCTGGTGGCAGGCGAGGTGATTCCCAGGTGAGGCCTGGATGTGGGGAGTAGCTGGAGGGCCAGGTAGCAGGCCAGCTAAGCTCTGTAGGAGGCGGCATCTTGGAGACCCTAAAAGTCTGAACCTTCCTACCGAAGTGGGTGCGGCAGTGGCTAGCAATGCTCACTCGCTGTCCAGTGAGTTTGCAGCTTTGAGCCCCGTTTGATCTAGGGATTAGATACTCTCTAGAACTGATTATCTCCCCAAAGCCCCCGGAGGCAGGTCTGGTCCCCCTCACTCCCCCATTGCAGACACAGGGTGCTGAGGATGCATGGCCAGGTGAGGACAAACACACTCTCCAGGGCACCGAGCCTCCCCTTCCAGGCCGCATGCACCCGGCCTTCCCCGGCCTCGTTGGTAACCCACGGCTCACACTGGCCCCGGCCTGAGCTCTGGGAATCTCTAGTCACCGGCGTATGGCTCCGCCAGAAGCTGTGAGAACTGAGTTACTTTCCCTACCAGGTCCCTCCAACCTCGAACCTTGTCACTTGCCTTTCTGTGGGTGAGGAGCCTGCCTGTTCACACTCTCTACTGCCTGGCTTTCCCAGCTTCCACCTCTGCATTGTCCTCCCCCCCATCCCCCTGCCACCCACACCCACCCTGCAAATGCTTGGAGGCCACAGCGCAGCCTCAGACCTCCTTTCCCTACCCGGAACTCTGACCGCCCAGGGGAGGGCCGGCCAGCGTGCCAAATGCTGACGGTGCTCCCCGCCGAGGAAGAAAACTACCCATGAGGTTCAGCACCCACACCACTCAGGGAAAAGACACTGACGCCACAGCACGTGAGAGGAGATGCCGGGAGCCCCCCAAGTCCAAGGCCTTTGCTGGGCTAAAAGGCAGGCGGAACAAAAGGAATGGGGCCCTGAGTCCCGGGGAGTGGAGAAGCTGGGGCTGCGCTCCGATTCTGGAGACATCCAGCCCCAGCGCCTCTTCTTTATTTTATTTTTTTTAATATATTTTATTGATTTTTTACAGAGAGGAAGGGAGACAGAGAGAAAGTCAGAAAGATCGATGAGAGAGACATCGATCAGCCGCCTCCTGCACGTCCCACAGTGGAGATGTGCCCGCAAGCAAGGTCATGCCCTTGACCGGAATCGAACCTGGGACCTTTCAGTCCGCAAGCCGACGCTCTATCCACTGAGCCAAACCAGTCTCGGCCAGAGGCTCTTTTTTTTTTATGCCTCCAGGGATGCCTCCCCACCCTCACCCCGGGGACATGAACGAGTGAGGTGGGCTGTGCGGGGCTGCTGTGGTTTGTTTCCTTAGAACGGAGACTTAGATCCTCTTTGCATATTAAACGTGTAGGGAGCCTCTTCATTTCCACAAAGGAATGCTCTCTTCCCCACATTTCTCGAAGTACATGGAACTCTTGGTCTGCCTTCCATCTTCTCACTTTGGATACAGACATGCACTGTCCTCCTGACTTCTGTGTCAGGGAGACGTTAGGGAGTGGTGGAGACTGTGGCAAACAAGAGACCACCAGTCTCTGTAGAGGAGGCGGTAGATTGTTGTCACGCAGGAATGTGGCTAGAGCTACTAGGAATATGAATTTTTATGTGAGCTCTAGGTTTGAATTCTTGGCCACTCTTAAAAAAAAAAAATAAAAAACCTGAAGAAGAAGAAAGAGGAGAGGGAAAAGGAGAGGGAGGAGAAAGACCAACAAAATACGGCTGTCTAGAACAGTGATTCTCAACCTGTGGGTCGCGACCCCTTTGGGGGTCGAACGACCCTTTCACAGGGGTCGCCTAAGACCATCGGAAAACGCAGATATTTACATCACGATGCATCACAGCAGCAACATTTCATGGTTGGGGGTCACCACCACATGAGGAACTGTATGCAAGGGTCGCGGCCTTAGGAAGGTTGAGAACCACCGGTCTAGAAGTTTCTATCCAGCCCATTGGCCACGAGTGCTCATTTCACTGCAGCCTTTCTCAGTCCCCTCCGAATCCTCTTAGAAGTCTGCTCATGCTTTCGACGTGCCTTCAACAGTCCCAGCCGCTTGTCAAGCCCACAGCCCTGGCGCCTTTCCACGGCTCTCCTTACTCAGCAAAGTCGGGCCTGGATGCATGCGGTGTCCCCGCTCACAGGTACATTTCTGCTTCTGAGGACGCCCTGGGCCAGGGCCATGTCTCTGTTCGGTTCTACACCGGGAAATCCGGGAGCCGGGAAGTGACGGCCCACGTTCTGCCCAGAGCAGCTTCGGGCAGGCCCTCCGGAAGGATCACTCGGGGTGGGTTTGGGTGGAGACCCCCCCCCCCAGGCCAGGCCAGCTTCTGAGCCGAAGGGCCCCGTGCCCGAGTTAATGCTCCGCTGTCATTGCCTTAAAATTCTTAATTACTGTTTAACCGGGGGACTCCTCGCACATTTAATTTGCATTTGGCATCCGCCAGGGATGTAGTTGGTCCACGTCCCAGAAGATTTTCCCAGCCTCCCAGGGATGCCGGGAATCGATGCTGGAGACAGCGGGGCCTGGGAGCTG
>PVJN01054456.1:0-13400 GCA_004026805.1 Lasiurus borealis | reverse complement strand
TTAATTTTTAGATTCACTTGTTGATAGATATGTATTTGTTGTTCATAATTTTTTGTCTTTTACCTTTTTCTTCTTCCTCTTCTAAAAGAGTACCTTTCAGCATTTCATATAATACTGGTTTGGAGTTGATGAACTCCTTTAGCTTTTTCTTATCTGTGAAGCTCTTTATCTGACCTTCAATTCTGAATGATAGCTTTGCCGGATAGAGTATTCTTGCTATTCATCACGTTGAATATTTCTTGCCATTCCCATCTGGCCTGAATCGTTTCTGTTGAGAAATCAGCTGACAGTTGTATGGGTACTCCTCTGTAGGTAATTAACCATTTTCCTCTTGCTGCTTTTAATATTCTCTCTTTGTCTTTTGCTCTTGGTATTTTAATTATGATGTGTCTTGGTGTAGTCCTCTTTGAATTCCTTTTATATGGGGTTCTGTGTGCTTCCTGGACTTGTAAGTCTATTTCTTTGACCAGATGTGGGAAGTTTTCAGTCATTATTTCTTTAAGTAGGTTTTCAGAATCTTGCTCTCTCTCTTCTTCTGGCATCCCCACAATTCTGATGTTGGTACGCTTGAAACTGTTCCAGAGACTCCTTACATTATCTTCACATTTTTGAATTCTTCTCTCTTCTTGCTTTTCCTGTTGAGTGTTTTCTGATTCTTTATACAGTGGTACCTCGAGATACGAGTTTAATTCATTCTGTAATCTTGAAGTGTGGGAAACTATGAGACACTTGAGTCTCGGTAAACTGGTGGGTCGTGTGCAGCTGGCCGATCTGCGAGATTACTCATATCTCAACTGTTGCTCGTATTTCAAAGCAAAAATAGCTCGTATCTGAAAAATCTCGTATATTAGGGCACTTGTATCTCGAGGTACCACGGTATTTCAAATTTTTGACTTGATTCTTGCCTTCCTCTAATCTGCTGTTAGGTCTCTGTATAATATATTTTATTTCAGTCAGTGTATGTTTAATTTCTAGTAGGTCCTTTTCCATCTCTAGTTGGTTCTTTTTCATCTCTAGTTGGTTCTTTTCATCTCCAGTTGGTTCTTCTTCATCTCATCTTGGGTCTTGCTAACTTTATCCAGCTTTTCTAGGATATTCTTGATAAACCTTATAATGGTGGTTTTGAACTCTATATCCAGTCGTTTGTTTTCCTCCATTTCGTTTGTTTGTGATCTCTTCCCTTGTCTTGGCATTGGCATTTTCACAATGCCAGGAGAACTTCTGTGTTGGATTCAGCCTTATGATACCAGACTTGCAAAACTGCAACAGCCTCTCTCTTGAGTTTGGGGTGGGTGGAGTCTAAGGGCTTAATGGACCACCTTGCATTCCTGTTGGCCCCACCCTCCACAGCCCCCGAGTCTCACGTGACTGGGTAATCCCTGGAGCAGTCCCTGTGTGTGTGTGCATGTGCGCTCTCTCTCGCAGTTCCTCTAAACCTCTGCCTTTCCGGCTCCCCTGCGCTCCGGGACCATATGAATCTGGGGTTTAGTAGAGTTAGAAGTGGCACAGTTGGGAGGGTCTGTCTCCTGCCTTCTTGTGAAAGCCAGTAGCAAAATCAGCAGTCAGTCTTCTGTGCACAGTGCTGTGCGTGGCGCCCAACTTCTGCCCTCCTGCGACTTCCCCAAATTTCTGTGTACTTCTCCCTTTTCACAGTCCAAACTCCCCCCATATGAGTTTCGGCTGGACCTGGGGTTTAGTGTTGTAGGATAAGGGGTTCAATGCCTTTGGGAGTCTCCTGCCAGAGAAAGCCAGGCAGATACTCCGGCACCCAACTCTCCACACGTCCGTCTCCGTACCTCAGCTTTTTGTAGCTCCTCTGGGTATCCATGAGCCCCTCTCTTTCCTTCTAAATGTAGAATTTCCACTCAGCCAGCTTTTCTGTGGTTCTGGATTATGTCTGTTCTGTCTTTTAGTTGTAGTTTTGAAATTGTTGTGCGAGGCAGCAGTGTAGGTATTTACCTATGCCACCATCTTGGCTCAGTCCTGGTGAAGGTTCTTGCTATACATCACTTTGAATATTTCTTGCCACTCCCACCTGGCTTGCATAGTTTCTGTTGAGAAAGCAGCTGACAATTGTATAGGTGCTTCCTTGTAGGTAATTAACTGTTTTTCTCTTGCTGCTTTTAATATTCTCTCTTTGTCTTCTGCTCTTGGCAGTTCATTTATGATGTGCCTTGATGTGGTCCTCTTTGGACTCCTTTTGTTTGGGATTCTGTGCGTTTCCTGGACTTATAAGTCTATTTCTTTCACCAGGTGGGGGAAGTTTCTGTCATTATTTCTTCAAGTAGGTTTTCAGTAACTTGCTTTCTCTCTTCTTCTGGCACCCCCATAATTATGATGTTGATATGCTTGAAGTTGACCCAAAGGCTCCTTACACTATCTTCACATTTTTTTAATTCTTTGTTCATTTTGCTTTTCCAGTGAAGTATTTTTTGCTTTTTTGTATTTCAAATCTTTTACTTTATTCTTGTATTCCTCTAGTCTTCTGTTAGGTCTTTGTATATTATTTTTTTTATTTCAGTCCATGTATGTTTAATTTCTAATTTGTCCTTTTTTTATATCCTTGAGGGTCTCAATAAATTTTTTGACCTTTTCTAGGAAATTCTTGAAAAACCTTATAACTGTGGTTTTGAACTCTATATCCAGTCGTTTGTTTTCCTCCATTTCTTTATCTCTGCATTTTTACTACTTCTCTGAATTGGTAGAGTAGCTTTCTGTGCTAGGTGTCCTATAAGGCTCAGTAGCTCCACTTCCCCAGTTATCTGAGGTGGACATTCTTGGTGCACCCCTTTGTGGACTGTGTGTATAACCTTGTTGTAGTTAAGGCTTGATTGTTATTGGTATCACTGAAGGGGAATTGACTTCTAGGCCAATTGGTTGTGAGGATCAGCTGTTTCTACACTGGGAGAACTTTTGTGCTAGATACAGCCTTATGAGACAAGACTTGCAAAATTGCAAAAGCCTCTGCATGGCTTGGATGGGCAGAGTCTCAGAAAAGAGCAAACAGTCTTGACTTCCTGTCAACTCTGACTTATGAGACCCTGGGTTTCAGTGACCCTCTGTAAACTCTACAGTCCTCTCTGTGCACACGCACATGCACATCTCCAGACCTCTGTCTTTCACAGCTCCCCTGAGTTTCCATGCACTCTTCCTTTTCCCGACAGTCCAGACTCCTGCCATATGAGTCCTGCCAGGAAGTAGGGTTCAGTGCATTCGGGAGTTTCCACCTCCCTCCTGCTAGAGGAAGCCAGTCAGGCACTCAACCGCTGTCCTCTGCACCTTGTGTCCCCATACCTCAGCTTTTTGCAGCTCCTCTGAGTCTCTGTGAACCCCTTTCTTTCCTCCTAGTTGTAGAATTTCCACTCAGCCAGCTTTCCTGTGCTTCTGGATGATGTCTGTTCTGTCTTTTAGCTGTAATTTTGAAATTGTCAACCGCTGTCCTCTGCACCTTGTGTCCCCATACCTCAGCTTTTTGCAGCTCCTCTGAGTCTCTGTGAACCCCTTTCTTTCCTCCTAGTTGTAGAATTTCCACTCAGCCAGCTTTCCTGTGCTTCTGGATGATGTCTGTTCTGTCTTTTAGCTGTAATTTTGAAATTGTTCTGAGAGGCAGCAGTTTAGGTGTTCACTTATGCCGCCATCTTGTTTTCTCTCCCAAGAGCGGATTATTTAAATACAGGTAAATAAAAGTGATGGGGCTATAGAGATGGTGGAAAGGAGACTGTGAGCAGTTTTATGATGACCAAGTAAAGAAAATATGTTTATCAATAGATTAAAAAATTGAAATTAACTATTATTTTAGACATTATTGCAACTACAAGTATAACTTTAGGCTCCTTAAGGAAGAAAAAGTGGATGAAAAAGGAGCCATGTACTACACCTTACAAACTCAGAGGAGACCTGCATGGCAGGCCTTATAAACTTAGAGACTTAATAGGATGGTCTGAAATTAAAACTTCCTAACTAAAAGGAGGCCGTAGCAAGTGGTCATGTCCTAGGCTAGGATCTTCCCTGACCAAGGTCTGTCTTTACCTTAACTGAGTCTGTCTATTGTCTCTTTGCATCTAGGATAGCATATCTTTAGAATATCAGAGTAATCCCCCACCTCACACATCAGAGCACAGACCACAAATCCCCTCATTGTTATTATTATTGTGTTAATTGTTGACTGTTAATTATCCAAATCCACACAAATGTAAAAAAAAGTATGGGTCTATTCAGTTTACTTTTTTATCCAATACCAGAGGTCACACGTCCTCCTCCTCCTTCCCCCAGTTTTGCTTTCTACTACCTACCTAATCTATCACCAATGAATTTAATGTAACCTCCTTACATATTGCTCTTTGAATCTTATGTATAAAATAAGTGGCAAAACTACTATTTTCTGCAGCATTTTCTCAATCTGTTGAGATTTTACTTCCAGGCAATTGTCACCTGTCTGGCTTATATAAACTCATAAAAATTTGCTACAGTTTGAACATTTCTATGTTGACACTCTCTATAGTTCCATTTAAATATTACTACTCTGTTTTTTATATTTCTTTTCTCTTACTTGATGGTTAATGGACATGGCATACCTGATATCCCCAAAGAAATAAAACTAGATGGACTTTCAGGAAGCATAGTAATTCAGCTTCCAGCTGTGAACACACACACACACACACACACACACACACACACACACACACACACTCCAGAAACCAAAGGAAGATAGGGAGAAGCTATGATGTACTCAAAAGAAATGTCATAGAATATATTAATGTAGAAAATAAGTTTTACAGAATATTCTTTTTTTTAATATTTTATTGATTTTTTTTACAGAGAGGAAGGGAGAGAGATAGAAAGTCAGAAACATTGATGAGAGAGAGACATCGATCAGCCAGCCACCTCCTGCACGCCCCACAGTGGAGGTATGCCGCAAGCAAGGTACATGCCCCCAACTGGAATCGAACCCGGGACCTTTCAGTCTGCAAGCCGGCGCTCTATCCACTGAGCCAAAGAGGTCTCGACCAGAATATTCTTAAACAGAAAGTATTGTGATTGCTGGTCTAACAGGCAACATTGATGTCTGAGCAAGAGCAATTAAGATTACAAGAATATATATATATATACCCACTCAAGCACAGTGTTTTTATTTTTTATTTATTTTTTCCATTTTTTAAAATTAAAGTATTACTTGTGTACATATCTTCCCATTGCCTCCAACACAACTCCCATACATACCCTCACCAACCAGTGACTTGCATTCATTGGTTATGCTTCTATGCATGCATATAAGTCCTTCCATTGAACTCTTATCTCCCCCACCTCTCCCTAATCTTACCACTGTAATTTGGCAGTCTGTTTGATGCTTTACTGCCTCTGAATCTATCTTTTTGTTCATCAGTTTATAATGTTCTTAATTATCCACAAATGAGTGAGATCATGTATATTTTTTTTCCATTTACTAGCTTATTTCAGTTAGCATAATGCTCTCCGGTCCCATCCAGGTTGCTGCAAATGGTAATAATTCTCTCTTTCCTATGGCTGCATAGTATTCCATTGTGTAAATGTACCATACTTTTCTGATCCAGTCATCTACTGATGGGCACCTAGGCTGTTTACAAATTTTGGCTATTGTAAATTGTGCTGCTATGAACATAGAGGTGCATATATCTTTTCTTACTAGTGATTCTAGCTTTTTTAGGATATATTCCTAGGAGTGGGATTATTGGGTCAAATGGGAGTTCCATTTTTAGTTTTTTGAGGAAACTCCATACTGTTCTCCACCGTGGCTATACCAGTCTGCATTCCCACAAGCAGTGCACAAGGGTTCCTTTTTCTCTGCATCCTCACCAGAACTTGTCCTTTGTTAGTTTGTTGATGATAGCCATTCTGACAGATGTGAGATGGTCCCACATTGTTGTTTTGATATCTCTCGGATAATTAGTGACTTTGAGCATGTTTTCATATATCTCTTGGCCTTCCTCCTGTCTTCTTTCAAAAAGACTCTATTTAGATCCATTGCCCATTTTTTTTAATTGGATCATTTATCTTCCTTTTATTAAGTTGTATAAGTTGCCTGTAGATGTTGGAGATTAAACATTTATCAGTGATAATATTTGCAAATATGTTCTCCCATACAGTGGACTTTCTTGTTGTCTTGTTGATGGTTTCTTTTGCTGTGCAAAAGCTTTTTATTTTGATGTAGTCCCATTTGTTTATTTTCTCTTTAGTTTCCCTTGCCCTAGGAGCGGTATCTGTGAAGAAATTACTTTGACATATGTCTAAGATTTTTCTGCTGTGAATTCTTCTAGTATTTTTATGGTTTCCCGTCTTATGTTTAAGTCCTTTATTTATTTTTTGTGTATGATGTAAGTTGGTGGTCTAGTTTCATTTTTTTGGATATATCTGTCCCATTTTCCAAACACCATTTATTGAAGAGACTGTCTTGACTCCATTGTGTATTCATGCCTCCTTTGTCAAATATTAATTGAGCATAGTGATTTGGGTCGATACCTGTATTCTCTATTCTATTCCATTGGTCTATATGTCTGTTCTTGTACCAATACCAGGCTGTTTTGAGAACAGTGGTTTTGTAATATGGCTTGAAATCTGGTATTGAGATCCCACCTACTTTATTCTGCTTTCTCAGGATTGCTGTGGCTTTTTTTTTTTTAATTCTAATTGAATTTTTTGAGAGTTCTTTCTAGGTCTGTGAAATATGCCCTTGGCATTTTAATGAGGAGTGCATTGAATCAATAGGTTGCTTTGGGTAGTATGGACATTTTAATGATTTTGATTTTCCCAATCCATGAACATGGTATGTTCTTTCATCTGTTTACATCTTTCTGTATTTCTTTTTTCAGAGTCCTGTAGTTTTCCATGTATAGGTATTTTACCTCCTTAGTTAAGTTTATTCCTAGGTATCTTAATATTTTTGGTGTGATGGTAAATGGGATTGCTTTTTAAGTTTCTCATTCTGTCAGTTCACTATTGGTGTAGAGAAATCCCATAAATTTCTTGGCATTAATTTTGTATCCTGCTACATTGCCAAATTTATTTATTAAGTCCATTAGTTTTTTGATAGAGTCTTTTAGTTTTTTTATGTACAATATCATGTCATATGCAAATAAGGACAGCTTTATTTCTTCTTTATTTCCTGTTTGGATGCCTTTTATTTCTTCTTCTTGTGTAATTGCAATGGCGAATACTTCCAGTACTACGTCGAACAGGAGTGGTGAGAGGGGGCATTCCTGTCTTGTTCCTATTCTTAGGGGAAATGGTTTTAGTAGTTGCCCATTGTGTATGATGTTAGCTGTGAGCTTATCATATATGGCTTTTATTATGGTGAGGTATGATCCTTCTAGTCCCACCTTGTTGAGAGTTTTTATCAAAAAAGAGTGTTGAATTTTGTCCAATGCTTTCTTCTGCATCAATTGATATGACTATGTGATTTTTATCTCTCAATTTGTTTATGTGATGTATCACATTTATGGATTTGCAGATATTGTACTATCCTTGCATCCCTGGGATAAATCCTACTTGGTCATGGCTTATGAAATTTCTGATGTATTACTGGATTCGATTTGCTTGAATTTTGTTGAGGATTTTGGCATCTATGTTCATGAGGGATATTAGCCTGTAATTCTCTTTCATTGTGTTGTCTTTTTCTGGTTTTGGTATTAAGGTGATGTTGGCCTCATAGAAGGAGCTTGGAAGTGTTCCTTCTTCTTGAATCTTTTGAAATATTCCAAGAAAGATAGGTTTTAATTCTTCCATGAATGTTGATAAAACTCCCCTGTGAGGCTGTCTGGCCCCAGGCTTTTGTTTGCTGGAAGCTTTTTGATGACTACTTCAATTTATTCCATAGTTATTGGCCTATTGAGATGTTTAGATTCTTTCTGCTTGAGTTTTGGTAGGTTATATTTCTCTAAGATTATGTCCATTTCTTCCAGGTTGTCCAGTTTGTTGGAATAGAGTTGTTCATAGTATTTTCAACAATCTTTTGTATTACAGTGGGATCTGTTGTTATTTCACCTCTTTCATTTCTGATTTTGTTTATTTGAATCCTCTCTCTTTGTTTCTTGGTGAGCCTGGCTAGAGGTTCATCAATCTTGTTTATCCTTTCAAAGAAACAGCTCTTGGTTTTGTTGATCTCTTGTATTGTGTCTTTTGTCTCTATTTCCTTCATTTCTGCTCTGATCTCTATTATTTCCTCCCTTATGCTTACACTGGGGTTTTCTTGTTGCTCTCTTTCTAACTCTTTGAGTTGTAAGGTTAGGTAATTTATTACTATTGTTACTTGCTTTTTTTTGTAGTAGGCTTGTAGAGCTATTAACTTCCCTCTCAAGACTGCTTTTGCTGTGTTCCATAGATTTTGGATTGCTGTGTTTTCATTGTCATTTGTTGCCATGATGTTTTTTTATTTCTTCTTTGATCTCACTGGTAACCCAGTCATTATTTAATAACATGTTTAGTCTTCTTGTGTTTGATTTCTTTTGATTGTTTTCATTATAGTTGATTTCCAGTTTTATGCCACTGTGATTTGAGAAGATGCTTGATATGATTTCTATATTTTTGAATTTGAAGAGACTTTACCTATAACCCATTATATGGTCTATCTTTGAGAATGACCCATGTGCACTTGAGAAGAATGTATATTTTGTATCTTTGGGGTGAAATGTTCTGAAGATGTTTCTTTACTGATTTTTTGTTTAGAGGATTTGTCCAATAGTGATAGTGGGGTATTAAAGTTTCCTACTTTGATACTATTGCTGTCAATCTCTCCCTTGAAATCCTCCAGAAAATTTTTATGTATTTGGGTGCTCCTGTATTGGGTGTGTATATGTTTACCAGAGTTATTTCTTCTAAAAGATTGTTCTCTTTAATATTATGAAGTGGCCTTCCTTATCTCTTGTTATGTCCTTCACTTTGAGATCTAATTAGTCAGATATAAATATTGCTACCCCAGTTTATTTTTCATTTTCATTCGCCTGGAAAAACCTTTTTCCATCCCTTCATCCTCAGTTGTGTACATCTCTTTTTCTGAGGTGGGTTTCTTGTAGACAGCAGATATATGGGTCGTGTCTTCTTATCCAATCCATTACCCTATGTCTTTTGATGGTGGCATTTAATCCACTTACATTTAAAGTTATTATTGATAGGTACTTATTTGTCACCATTTTTATTCTTTATCCCTGTGTTCCTTCTTCATTTCATCTTTCTTTCTTTCTTTCTTTCTTTCTTTCTTTCTTTTTTTCTTCCTTTCTTTTCTTCTTTCTTTTTTATAGCAGACCCTTTAGCATTTCTTGCATTGCTGTTTTTGTGGTAATAAGCTCCCTTAGTCTTTTTTTTGTCTGTGAAGCTTCTGATTTCAACTTCCATTTTGATTGATAGCCTTGCTGGGTACAGTATTCTTGGGTTCAGACCTTTCCTTTGCATGACTTTGTATATTTCATTCCATTCCCTTCTGTCATGATGAGTTTCTGTTGAAAAATCAGTCACTAGTCTGATGGAGGTTCCTTTGTAGGTAACTTTCTGTCTCTCTCTGGCCACTTTAAAGATTCTTACTTTGTCATTGGTGTTTGCCCATTCAATTGTAATGTGCCTTGGAGTCGGTCTTTTGTGGTTCATTTTGCTTGGGACTCTGTGAGCTTCTTGGATTTGTGTGGGTTTTTTTTTTCTTGCCAATATCGGAGAAGTTTTCTGTCATTATTTCTTCAAACATGTTTTTTATTCCTTGCTAAGTTTCCTCTCTTTCTGGGGCCCCAATATGCAAATGTTATTTTGTTTCATGTTGTCCTAAAGTTTCCTTAGGCTCTCCTCCTGCTTTTTAATTTTTTTCTAGAAGCTGCTCTAATTGAGTATTTTTTCCTATCTTGTCTTCCAACTCATTGATGTGGTCCTCTGCTTCTAGTCTACTTTTGATGCTTTCTATTGAATTCTTTAAAGCAGTGATGTAATTTTTCATTTCTTCTTGGTTCTTCTTCATTTTCTCTTGGTTCTTACTCATATTGTCGAATTTGTCTTCCATTCTTCTCAGCCATGTTATGATCATTTCTCTGAATTTTTTCTCTGATAGGTTTCTTGCCTCCATTGATTTTACTTTTTTTTCTGGTGATGCCTGTTTTTCTTTCATATGTGAGCTGTTTCTTTGTTCCCCATGGTCTCTCTTCTTCAGGTGTCTGGTTATGTAGTTCTCTCTTCTGTGTTGATTTAAAGGCACAGAATACAACACAATCAGGTACAATGCACAAGGCACTGAAAAGAAATGTATTCATGATATTAATAATCCCCAATAAAGGTGACCACCAGAGAGAGGCACATTATGGGATAGAGAGAAAAAAAGAAATGAGTGCCAAAATGAAATTGGTAGAAGGAAAAAAAGTAGAAGAAAAAAGAAAAAGAATGAGAAAGAAAAGGGAAACAAACTATATATATGGGGAGAAAACTCCAAAAGGACAGCCACTAATCCAAACAAATCCCACAAGGAGTACCTGGAGATTAATACAAACCACAAACAACAACTAATATCAAGTGAGGTGAGGGAAAATAGAAACAAAAAACAAACAAAAACAAAGCAAACAAAAACAAAATAAAACAAAAAAAGAATAAGCAAAACAATCTCACAAAAAAGCATAAAAATCAATATAATCAATATTCAAGTAACCAAAAACAAAAGGACAGAGAGAAAAACAATTTTTTGGTTAGTAAAGACAGAGAAGAGAGAGATGTGTATGGACAGGGGATTGGAAAGTAGATATATAAATAGGATGAAATTTTAACGGGGTTAAAAAGAAAGAATAAGGAAAATCTAATGTAGGAAAAGGGTAAGAGTAATAAGATAACAAAAGGGAAAAAGTTAGGAACATAGTGATGGCATAAAGGTAGAACTGAGATAGAGTAAAATATTGCTAAAGGAAAGATGAATATAGAATGTAGAATACTAATCCCAAAGTAAAATAAAGTGAAAATAAAATAACACTTTTTTTTAAAAGGTAAAATAGTAGTAGTAAAATACTGATTGAAAATAAAAATGCAATAATTAGAAAGATAAAATCAAGTGAGGAAAAAAAATATTTCTTAAGTAAAAGATGAAAAACAATAAATAGAATGTGCATTAGTGAAGGTTATTCACTTCCTCTATTGTTCTGTTTGGCATGTCTGTTTCCCAGTCAGGAAAGTATTACAGTTCCCTGCATTCCACTGCTCCTCAGTGTAGTAAACCAGTTCTGCTTTTTAAGCAGGCGGTGTACCTTAATTTCTTGTAATCACAAATCCTTCATTTGTGGTTACACGAGAGTCAATTTGTGATTCAGCCCCTGGGTGGTAGTGCTTCTGGATTGACCTCCAGATCTATAGGTCCTCTCTAGCCAGTGCTTAGATCCTTCTTTTTCTATGACACTCAGTTCTAGTTTGTGGGAGTAGGCTGCCCCAGAGCTGGTTCTCTGATGGTTACTCCCTGCTCTGATTCCCAGATTCCAGAAAAACAACTTTACCCTGCAGTCTCTTAGGGTGTCCCCAAATGGGTGATCCTATGTATTGGGCTTAGCAATTGCAGTCTCCTAGGGTGTCCCCAAATGGGTGATCCTATGTATTGGGCTTAGCAATCAGAGGCAAGGATCTGAAGAGGAAAAAGCACAAGTGCGTGAACTCCGGAGCTGTGAGCAAGTCTGCGCAGTCCCCTTTTCCCCCCTCGTGTCCAAGCAGCCCGCACACTTGTCCTTCTGCATCAGATCAAAATGTGTTGCTTTCTAGAGAAACCCTCTGTTAGCAGCTCTGAGGACCTCCTTCCACATTCATGGATCACGCCAGACACAACAGCCATGGATTTCTCTAGGTGCAGACTTGCCCCTGTCCTCCAGCTCCCGCAGTGCATGTATTTCTCTGTCCTGCCAGGACCAGTGAACTCACCTTATACCAGGTGAAATATGACTTTCCATGGTGGAGTGTAGAGCTAGTCTGAATCCATGTGTTTGTGCCAATTGGGGACTGGTGTTTTGGGGTTTGCAGTTGTTCAGTGGGTGTTGTAAATGTAGATTTTCAGACTTCTGATAACATTCACTTTTTCTCTCTGCATGGTCTCTGCATCCAAGCTGGTGGCTCTGGAAGGCAATCCAGCAGCAGTGGGGGCTGCCTTGTCATGAGAGCCCCATCTTGCAGGCCTCCACATTCTACTGGAGTATAGTTGTCTTTTAACTCATGAACAAACACTCCTCGTGCAACCCTCAGCTGTTCTTCCTATCTGCTTTGGGATAAGGCTCGGGACATGTCCGTCTATTCCACTGCCAATTTTTTCCCTCTAAGCACAGTGTTTTTAAAAATTATTTTTTTAAATAGTAATTTATGCATTTGGTGTAATATTCAAGAGTTATGTAGTAAGAAGAAAGCCCCCTAACCTCCTATTACTAGGGCCAAATCTTATCATTCTTAACCTCCACCCACCCAATTCTCCTTAGAGGCAACCACAATTATCAATATCTTGTGTATTCTAGAGGCATTATATGGAAGATTTAAAAACTTCTCCTGTCCCCGTGTTAAAACTTAAGATATTCAATTTTTCATGACTTAAAACAACAAAATCGAACTGTCATCTTTGATTCCCATATGGAAAAGACTTCCATTGACAAGTCCAGGTGACTGAAAACTTGCTGGACATACCCAGGATGGTCCTGATTCTCTCTCCTTGAGAGAGTTCTTTCTTATGGCAACAAGATAAATAGCTGACTCCCAAGGATCTGTCCTCCCTTAATGGGCTCTCTGTCATTAGTTCACTGCGCAGTAATTACAGCTGAATGCAAATACAAATGTAAAGTGAGTGTAACTCCCTCTTATAAGTTGCATGATATGGGTGGCCTTAGCTTGTGAAAGGAAACAGATTGCTCTTTGTTTTTATTGTTATGTCCAAGGTTTCCTATTTACTTTGGCTGAATTATACCAGCCACATGAAAATATATTAATAACAAAAGATAGGGAGATGCTGCACATCCTCCCACTTCCATGCAGAGTGCTGATAAATTTATAAGACTACCTCGCCTCTATAAAATGCCAGTCATTAATAATTCAGCAAGAGATCTTTGAGTTCTAAGCACTTTAAAATTGATAATGTCTCCCAAATATCCGTAGTTTGCAACCATTTAAAACTTACCAGGGTGGTACAGTAGAAAGTCCTCAGCAATATATCTATGGCTCTTATGATGCCAAAGTTCTGCTTGGCATCTACAGCAGAGTTAACTAAATGCCAGTACCCTGCTAGTTCTCAATGCTATATCTGTGAGATTAAATTGGAACAATTGTGACAAACACACCATGATGACAATGAATGATGAAAATTTTCATTTTCTGCTCACACCAAAATTGGTGCATGTGGTAGACCAGGAGGAGGACTGCTGGGGGCAAGCAGGAGTCTGAAGCTAGCTGAA
>PVJN01054455.1:0-13401 GCA_004026805.1 Lasiurus borealis | reverse complement strand
TGGTATTTTAATTATGATGTGTCTTGGTGTGTTCCTCTTTGGATTCCTTTTATGTGGGGTTCTGTGTGCTTCCTGGACTTGTAAGTCTATTTCTTTTACCAGATGTGGGAAGTTTTCAGTCATTATTTCTTTAAATAGGTTTTCAGTATCTTGCTCTCTCTCTTCCTCTGGCACCCCCACAATTCTGATGTTGGTACGCGTGAAGCTGTACTAGTCTCCTTACATTATCTTCACATTTTTGGAGTCTTTTCTCTTCTTGCTCTTCCAGTGAGTGCTTTCTGCTTCTTTATATTTCGAATTTTTGACTTGATTCTTGCCTTTCTCTAGTCTGCTGTTAGGACTCTGTATAATATTTTTTATTTCAGTCAGTGTCTCTAGTTGGTCCTTTTTCATCTCCTCTTGGGACTCGCTAAATTTATGCATCATCTCTAGCATCTCTAGTTGGCTCTTTTGCACCTCTAGTTGGTCCTTTTGCATCTCTTCTTGGGACTTGATAAACTTATCCATCTTTCCTAGCATATTCTTGAAAAACCTTATAAGCGAGATTTTGAACTCTATATCCAGTTGTTTTTTTTCATCTATTTCTTTTTGTGATCCCTTCCCTTGTCTTGGCATTTTCACTATGTCGGGGAAACTTTTGTACTTGCAAAACCGCAGAAGCCTCTGTTGAGCTTGGGATGGGTGGAATTTCAGGGCTTAAGGGACCGCCTTGCCTTCCAGTCGGCCCCGCCCTTCACGGCCCAGAGTCTCACATGACTGGGTAATCGCTGGAGCGGTCCTTGTGTGCGCGTGCCCACAGTGCCTCTAGACCACTGCCTTTCCAGCTCCCCTGCACACCAGGACCACACGAGTCTAGATCTCCAGGGTTTCGCCTGAAACCGGGGTTTAGTGGACTCAGAAGTGGCACAGTTGGGAGGGTCTGTCTCCTGCCCAGTTGCGAAAGCCAGTGGCACAATCAGCAATCTGTCCTCCACAAAGCGCTGTGCCCGTGCGAGTGCGCATGCACGACCTCGACCAGACCTCCTATCTTTTGCGACTCCCCTAAATTTCCATGCACTTGAGTTTAGGCTGGATCTGGGGTTTAGTTTTGTAGGATAAGGGGTTCAATGCCGTTGGGAGTCTCTGTTTCCCTCCTGCCAGAGAAATACAGCCAGGTACTCAGGCACCTGCTCTCTCAGCGTGCACGTCTCCGTACCTCAGCTTTTTGCAGCTCCTCTGGGTTTGTGTGAGCCCCTCTATTTCCCTCTAGTTGTAGAACTTCCACTCAGCCAGCTTTCCTGTGGTTCTGGATGATGTCCGTTCTGTCTTTTAGTTGTAGTTTTTAAATTGTTGTGCGAGGCAGCAGTGTAGGTGTTTACCTATGCCACCATCTTGGATTCCGCCCCTATTTTGCTTTTTAAATTTTAGAGAGAATAAAAAAAAAATCAATATGTTTCTCAAATTATTTCTTTAGCATATAAAAAAACATTAATTTTTCCCAAGTTTATTGAAGAACAACTGATAAAAAAAAAGTTTTGGATATTAAAAGTGTACAAGGTAATGTTTTCATGTATGTACATATTGTTAAATAATATGCATTGATTAATGCATAGTTGACATGTCCGTCACTTCACAGTTATATGTGTGTGGTGAGAACACTTGAGATCAACTTTCTTAGCAAATTTCAAATATACAGTGGCATATCATTAATTATAATAACGATGATATCCATTAGGTCTTCCAAAGTTATGACTGAAAATTTGTACCCTTTGATGCACATCTCCCATTTTCCCCACTGCCAGTCACCATCAAATACCAAATAGTCAGTTTGACTATTTTAGATTCATCATAGAAGTGAGATCATGTAATAATTTGTTTTTCCATGTCTGGCCTATTTGGTTGGCATAGTTTTTTAGTTAAGAAAAAGGGAGGGAGCAAATGGAACCACATTAAGGTCTGACAAACAAGGAAGGGGAAGCTTTGCAAGCTCTTCAGGGGATAGCCATATTGCCCCTCCAAAGGGATTATCATACCCCCTCATTCCCAGTAGAGGGGGAGGAGTGGCTTTCCACTTTCCCCTGGGGACAACCAGTCCCTTCTCATAGACTACCCAGGAAGCAGGAGAACCAGTGAAAGGGGAAATTCCTCAGCTGAGACACCTGCAGTAGAAACCAGCCTCAGGGGGAAGAAATCCATGAAGGAGAATGTTTTGTGTGAAAGAAAGCTACCCCCTTCCAAAACCCCATGAGAGAGAATCTACACTTACCACAGACCCAGGATTCCTTTGCGTATTTGTGCACGTTCTCTCTTCATGTCAGATGCATGTGGCAGCTCAGTGCCTACTTCCTGCCAGATGGGAGAAGAGACTGAGCTGGATTAGAGTCTTCAAGAACTAAACAAGGCTGTAGCAGCTTCAAATCTCAAAGCTTTGAAAGTTGATGCTGGGGTGATGGCACAGCATCTCGATTCCCTGGACCCCCTGCTGAAATTGGCGAGGACAACTGAAGTCCTGCAGCACCAGATGTTGGAATTTTTTCACAGAAAGAAGCAGCTGAGCCATCTGGTGGTAGATGAGACATCAGGAACCTAGGGGCAGTCCTCGTTTTCATTCCACTAAGTCCTGAGGCTATGCTTCAAGTATCCTATGCCTGGGTCCCCAAAGTGCATATCCCATGATTCCACAAAATAATCTTATTTCCACTGGCAACAATTTCACTTAGCATAATGATGTCCTCCAGTTTTATGCATGTTGTCATTAACAGAAAGATTTTATTTATTTATTTTTTTAGGCTAAATACTACATAATATCCACGTTGTCAAAGAAAGGATATTTGGATGAAAAATGCAGCTAGATTTCATTAGGCCACATTCTTGTTTCCTGACTGTTTATCTTAACCTTGGGATCTCCACTCAGTTAGCATGATAATATGTGGTTCTCAAGGAGCTCTTCTTTCTCCTCAATGCACTTATCTTCTTGACCCTATCAGCCATTCCACCTGGTAGAAATGAGATCAGACTAGGCATTAAATCAAAATTTTATTAGGCATTAGGTGATAACAAAAGGCTAAAAATGAAAGAGGATGATATCCATATGGATCCCAAACTCATCCGTGTAGTAGATAAATGTGATGTTCTTAAACTTGTCTGCCCCTAAGCATATATATATTAGCCTCATTCTAGTTCCAGTACTCTGTTCTAAAACCCATCTTTTTTTCTGGATGAATTTAACATCTCTGGGAAAAGCAGACACTGCTGAAAATGAGTATGCTGAATGTAAAATGATAAACTCAAAATTCATCCTAACTAGAGAAATAACTTTGCTAAACTAGAGGATTAATATAGAGTGTAGATTTAAATAACAAGGACTGAAACAATTATCTGAAGATATAATCTTCCTTGTACTGGATGTGGAACAACAAACTGTGAAATAGAATAGTGCAAAATCCTTTTTAAAATATTGTCAAGAGTTCAGAATTATAGCTTTCTATATGATCATACAAAATGTATGTTATTTTTTATCTCAATTTTATTTCCATAGATTTAAAAAATTGATACAAGATGATAATCTCCCTAGGAATTTTAAATGTGTGGTTGATTCATGAACCAATGAAGAGACAATGGATGACAATATTAAAATTGTAAAAAAATAAACTGAAAACAAACTGTCACAAATTATAGCTGGCACTCAAATAATTTAACTCATTTAATTGTCACAAAATTATTGATGGAAGATCAGAGTCCTTCCCAAGTATTATAATAATAAAAGCATAATACACTAATTAGATTGGAAGTCATTCAGACAAAGCCAGGGCTGTGAGGGAAGCCCAAGTCCCATCCCAGGTGCTAGAGGGAAGCTGGTGCCAGCAGCTGGGGGTAGGAAGGCCTACTCTTGCATGAATTTCATGCATCAGGACTCTAATGTCATTATAACTTTACTAGAGGCCTGATGCAAAAAATTTGGGCAAGAATAGGCCCTCTTCCCCTGATTGCTGGCACTGCCTTCACCGCAGCCAGAGCCACCTTTACACTCTAGTCCAAAGCCTCCTTTCTGACTTCCCATGTGCCAAGAGGCTCAGAGCAGCTGGGATGGTGTACAATGCTTGTGTCATTGCCCCACCCTCAGCCAATCTGAACCTGCATATGCAAATTAAGCCACCATCTTTGTTGGGTTAGTTTGCATACTCACTCCTGATTGGCTGGTGGGTTTTGCTAAAGTATAGTCAATTTGCGTATTGCTCTTTTATTACTGTAGACAGTTACAATGTGTCCATTGTTTACTATGACATGCTGTCATTTATTCAATTATTTAATAATTATTTAATGATCACCTAATATGTCTTTTACTACAGTATCCTTAAAATATCATATTAGGTAAGTGATATTGTGTGACAAATATAAAAATAAGATTAATAAAGATAAATAACTTGTTCAAGTTCATGCAGCAGTGACAAAATTAAAACTCAAACACATATGCTTTTAACCACATTTGATGTATTTTTGAGCCATAGCTCTAGTCTTCTTTTACATTTAATACATTTTTCTCTAGATATAAAATTGATGTGTAGCTTTGTACATATGTCTTAAAAGCATACATTTAAAAAAATATTTTTTATTGATTTCAGAGTGTAGGGAAGAGGGAGAGAGAGACAAAAGCATTGATATTAAGAGAGAATCATTGATCGGCTGCTTCCTGCATGTTTCCCACTGGGGATCGAGCCTGCAACTGGGGCATGTAACCTTGACCAAAATTGAACCTGGGACCCTTCAATCCAAAGGCTTATGCTCTATTCACTGAGCCAAACCAGCTAGGGCAGTGGTCAGCAAACTCATTAGTCAACAGAGACAAATATCAACAGTACAATGATTGAAATTTCTTTTGAGAGCCAATTTTTTTTAATCTTAAACTTCTTCTAATGCCACTTCTTCAAAATAGAATTGCCCAGGCCATGGTAAATTGTAGAAGAGACACACTCAAGGGGTCAAAGAGCCGCATGTGGCCTGACCACTAAGCTAGGACTTAAAAGCATAAGTTTTAAAATAAATAGCTATATGTATATAAACATTACCACAAACTTTAAACATCGTCTAACTTCTTTTGAGAATATATTATAAGAAATATGCTTAAATGCCAAAATATTTTTATATTATTAGGTGAAATCACTTTTTTTTCTTTTGTCCATAAGTACTAGTTTATCAATCAACATAATACAATTCACCTTGTTATCTCTTTGTCTGGTAAATATATTTGGATAAATAACACAAGTGTCCATAGTTGCAGTTTTATTCTCTCACCATTACAGAACAATAGTGTTTCAAGCCTGCAAACAACTTTTCTCTGTGACTGATGTCACTGCTATTTAGCCTTTCCAGGTTAGCATTTATTGATTTTGCTTTTACTTTGATTGGATCTTACCTACCCTGGTGCTTCAGTAAATTGAAACCTTCTGCAGTTTATGGAAGAAAGCGAAGAGCAAGGCTATGAGAAAATGTACACTGACCTCAATTTGTTTCAGTCACTATTGGTAAAATCATTGCCACTGTACTACGGAAGTGACCTTACTTGGATTTATGTAAATTCCATCTGCAATATTGTAAATAGCCTGATGGAAGATTGGCCTTAAGTGTAATAATTAAAATTGCTTTAAAACTAGAAATACAAGTTTCTGTGGCTTATGGAAATATTGCAACATTCCTTACATGCATTAAATTCCATACATCCACTAAATCATTTCTATGATTTTTGTGACTATCTCTATTCTATAATGGGCAATGTTCTTTTCGTGAGGGTTAAAAAATAGACTGTGGAATCTGCATGGGAAGGCGGAAATGGGTGGGTGGGAAGAGATCAACCAAAAAACTTGAATGTATATAAGCATAACACATGGACACAGACAATAGGGTGGTGCAGGCCTAAGGCAGGGGGAAGAAGCAGGCTATAAAGGGTCAACGGGAGCAAAAGGGGACATATGTAATACTTTCAACAATAAAGATTAAAACAAATATTTAAAGATAGAAAAATAAAATAATTCCAAATATAGAATATAATGCAGTGTTACAAAATAGTAAAGGGTATACCTACGTTAATTGAAAATCACGGTGCATTATAACAAATTATAAATACGATGTAAACTGTGTATGCACAGATTAAAGGGGACACATATAAACTGTGGTGCAAACTGAAGTACCTTTGTAAGTAAAATGGAAATCATTATTGATAATTTGCTGGGACAACAAGAATAAACAAACTGGACATGGAAACTGGGATAACAGACACACTAGCTGACAGACATAGAAGACTGTACAAGGAATATCTAAAATTAAACTTGAATTGGGAGCTACTCAAAAAGAGATGGCACACAAAAAAATAAAGGCAATTTAAGGCACATAGCACCCAGATTGTGTAGACACACTCTAAATGTTTCTTTTGACTCTTCATCAATTTATAAAGGAGCCAAAGGAGTATACATTAGTTAAAATACAAAATTCTTTAAAAACATACATATATTTGTATTTAAATATACATGCATGTGTATATATGTGTATACACATACATGTATGTGTGTGTGCATATGAATATATTATTTACTTTACATTTTTACCCCTCTCCTCCAAACCTCACATGATATTTTTGTATATCATATGTGAGTACTGGTTTCTCTGAAACAACTGAATCACCATCACTGGAGGTCACCTTTTACCAAGCACTGAGATCTATCTATTCAATATAACTAACTACTTCTGGAATAAAGAGCTCAGGCCTATATGGCTTTACAGTCTTTTTCAAAACAAGGTGAAGTGCACACAGATGTCCTTCCTGCTCTCTCAAGAAAATAGGCATCTTCCTTCTCCTTTCCTCAGACCTTTTCCATCTTTCCTTTTCATTCCTAGACTCCGGCTTCACAGCCCTTATTAGGCAGATCAAATTCCACTGACTAATGGACAACACTTTAAATTCTATGGTAGAGTTTTGGAAGAAACGGATGTCTTTTCTACTATGGAAAAGTAGAATTCTTGATAAAAACCATTTCATTTTAATCAATTGCTCTAAAATGGAAGACTTGTGGATTTATAAGCCCAAATTATTAAAAATATTAGCTTTGAAAATATATTTACTGGTGTTCATAGTAGTTGACAATCAAAACATAATTCCAGTGCAACTTGTATAGAACTTGAAAACCATCACTCTCTTACTTATAAGAAATCAAGACACAAGTAAAAACCAAAACAAATGAAAAGTCATTCATTTTTAACTGACGGATAAAACTTGTCAGGAAAATCACAGTTTACCTTGGGTAGAAGCAGCTCAGGATTAGAGGCAGTGCAGGAGAGGAAGCCAGCAGCTACAGCCAATACCAGGAGGAACTTTTATACCTGTAAGTGGCAAATAGTGGGAGGCTCAGTGGAGTTTGAAAATTAAAACATCTAGCGAGATTCAGCCTTAAAGGGGACACCATGGTTTTATTTTTCCCTCCAGGAGCATGCATGTCATATTCCAAATACATAAAATAAGATATAAAGAGAAAATCACAAAAGTTCAGACGGGGCCAGAAGTCCACCTATAGTAAAAAAACAAAAGTTACATTAGATTTCTCTTCAGAAACTATGCAAACATGAGAGTGACATGAAATAAAGTGTAAAAAAAAAAAAAGGAAAAAGAAAGAAAAGACATTAACTTAGAATTCTGGATCCAGAGGAATTATATTTCAAAAGTTAAGGAGAACTAAAGACTATCTCTGACAACCAAAAATTAAGGTGATTTGTTACCAGTAGATTTACTTGCAAGAAATTTAAGTAAGTTCTTTGGTGAAAAGAAAAATGATACAGGTCTAAAACCTGGAAGCATATAAAGTGAAAGCGTGTGTTAAAGAAGTAATTAATGAAAATAAAATAATGTATTTTATTTTTCTTAATTCACATAACCTGAGTTTCTTCAAAATCCTAATAGCAGCAATGTGTTTAGTAAGTGCAGCTTATGTATAAGTGAAATGAAGGGCAGTAATGTTAGAAGGGATTGGCGGGAAAAATAAAAATGTACTCTAAGTTATTGGCACTATCTTCAAATTATTATAGTGTTATTTGAAAGAGGATTTAAATTAATTTTAAATGTAATTTCTAGGACAACAACTGAAGATTTTATTTTTTATAAGTATAACTGATATGCTAACATAAAAGAGAAAATAGAATATAAAATGCTCAATTAGAACCAAATAAGGCAAGAAAAAAAGAAGACATAAATAAATAACAATGAATACAAAACAATTATAAATGTAGATATTAATCCAAATACTTAATAATCACTGTAAATGTGAATGATCTAAATACACTAAATGAAACATAGCAAATTTGAAAATGCGTAAACACACACACACACACACATACACACACACACACCAAAAGAAAACCAAGCCAAATTATATGCTGTTAACTAGAAACCCACATTTAATATAAATACAGATATAGATTTAAAGCAAAGAAGTGGAAAATGCTACCACTAATTAAAAGAGAGATGGAGTGTCTATATTAATTTTAGAAAAAAATAAATGACTTCAAGAAAAGGAAAATTATTGGTTAAAGAAGGACATTGCATAATGATAAATGAATCAATTATCCAAAAATACATAGCAATCCTTAATATGTATGTCCTAATGATAGTATGGCAAAATACATGAGCCAGGTACTGGTAGGATTAAATGGAGAAAGAGACAAATCTGCTATTACAGTTGTAGACTTCAGCATCCCTTGTTTAGTAATTGATAGATTCAGCAGGCAGAAAATCTACAAATATAAAGTTTGACTGAGTATCACCATCAATCAATTGAATATAACTGACATTTATAATGGCATTTACCCAACAATATCAAAATATAGATTTTCCCAAAGTTGACATGAAACATTCACCAGTATAGACCACATTCCAACTAATAAAAGCACATCTAATCAAAAAAAAATTTTTAAATAGACACCATACAATGAATGTGCTCAGAAACTAGGAAATAACAGAAATATAGCTAGAAAATCCCCAAATATTTGGCTATAAAACTATAACTTCTAAATTACACAAAGGTCAGGAAGATGTCTAATTTAAAAAAATATTTTGGATGAAATGGAAAGGAAATACAATCAATTAAAATTTGTGGGATGCAGTGAAAATAATACCTGGCCATGAATTTATAGCAGAAATGAATATATTAGAAAATAAGAACAATCTAATGTCAACAAGCAAATTTTCTACTTCAGGAACTAGAAAAGAAGCAGAAGAGTTAAATCTAAAGTAAACATAAGAAAAGAACCCAGAGAAGAAGTCAATAAAATTGAAAACAGGTGCACAGTAGAGAAAACAGTTAGACAAAAAAACTGGTTCTTTGATAAAAACAATAAAATTAATAACCACCTAGCAAGCCTAAATAAAAAAAAGGAGATAAGATACAAGTTACTGATATAAAAGAGGGACCATGGCTAATGATATGTTGTATGTTAAAGGATAGCAAAAATATCACAAACAACTAACCCTCAAATTTAATAACTGATAAAATGTAATAATACTTTAAAAGAAACAATTGACAAAAAAATCAGAAAAGATGAATAATATAAATAGGCCATTATCTACTAAATAAATGGAATCAATTAATAACCTTCCAAAATAAAATAAGGGGCCTAGATACATTTACTGGTGAATTTTATCGTAAAGTCAAGGGACAAATAATATTAACTTTTTACAATATGATTTGAGAAATAGAAGCAGAGGCTATCAGTAGCCTAATACCATAGCCAGACAAAAGAAAAAAAAAAATCTACAATATCTCTCATGGACATAGTTGCAAATATCCTCAACAAAATATTAGCAAATCAAATTCAATGATTTATTTTTAAAGTATATAGGGTGTCTTCAAAAATGTATACATACAATTTGAATAATTATAAAGGCAGTGTTTATTAAAATACTTTCATTTTCAAAATTGAGCTACTAGTTGTTAATTATGTATACTTTTTTGGGAACACACTGTATACTCTCATCAAGTGGCATTTATTCTGGTTATGTAAGGCAAGTTCATATTCAAAAAATCAATTAACATAATCTATCACATCATTTGACTAAAGGAGAAACTATTACATAATCATATAGATGTAGAAAAGCATTTGACAAAATATAACACCAATTTATTATAAAAGCCATCAGAAAACTAGGAATAGATATTAACTTCATCAACTTGGACAGCTCAAAAATCCTACAACTAACATCATACTTGATGGGAAAAAAAAATAGAAATTTACCCACTAACATCAGAAGAAGGAAAGGAGGTCCCCTCTCTCCACACCTTTTCAAGAATGTACTGAAAATCCTACCTAATGCAATGATAAAAGAAAGAAAATAAAGCTATCTTTGTTTGCTGATAACTTGATTATCAATGTAGATTATCCAAAAGAATTGATATGATACTTGTGGAACATTATAATAGGTGTTCATAGCAAGGTTTCAGGTACAAGATTAATATAATTTAATCGTTATCTTATGTTGTAGCAATGAGCAATGATATTTTAAATAAAAAACACAGCAAGCACCATTTATATGACTCTGCACCCCCCAAAAAATTCAACAAAATATGTATAAAATGAATATGAGAGAAACTGAAAACTTTGATGAAAGAATCTAAGTAAATGGAGACTTATTCCTTGTTCTTGGATTTGCAGACTCAAGGATGACTGGTAAGCCAGAGATGGGTAAGGTTCTCCAGAAAAGGAACAACCTAAGACAGGCACAGTCAGAGAGGGGCCATCAGGAGAGAATTTGGGGGTCGATAGAGGTGGGGCACAGACCCTCAGCCCCCACAACCTTGCAGGGTTCTGAACTTTCTCCCCTTCTGAGGGTGGTCTCCTGCCCCCATGGATACCTTGCTTCTCATGCTTAGCACAGATCGGGACCCAGGTAACAGAAAGAAACATGCTGGCAGCAGCTGCCCTATAGCTAAATTCATCCTAGCACTAGGAATGCTCAGTGCCAACTCAATGCAAAAAAATCTTTCCACTAATATATTCAGGGTAATCTAAGATTGTTGGAAGAGTATTAAATTTGACGTAAAAGAGTTATCAAGCTCTCAGATTAATTTAAATTGGCGAACTGAATCAAGCAAACACACAAGAAAATTTAAGTGTACTGGGCAAAAAACTGTTTCTAAAGTATTAATTAATATTTCTATTGTCAAGCTCATCTTATGGTAAAATTACTTAATATGTAATGAACATAAAACCAGCATATTTGTGTGCAAAAAATTAAAATTTAAAGTTATCAAATTGCATTAAAAATTTTTACCAAATTCTCCATTAATAAAAAAAAAAATGTGGGGGGAGTAGGATAATATCTTGTAAGGAAAAATATCTGGTAAGAAAATTACATCTAGAAAATTTTCACTTTAGAAATTAATTTCCATTTGTAATACTAACAACAAGACACCCATGAAAAACACACATGGTGTCAAAATAAGCCAAAGGAAAAGCAAGTAGGCAAAAATAAAAAGGACCCCAAGTCAATTTTATAGAAAAGATTCCTTTACTAACTCTTGGTAGAGAATATGTTTATATACTTTCAGAAAACAACTCCAAAACAAGTGGACTCCTGCAATAGAGAGGAACTGACAGGTCTGCACCAACCACAAAGGCAAGAGGAGAAACAGGCCAGAGATGGAAGACGCTGATGACACCTTGCCATGCTAGAAGTCAGCAGCTGTGCATCGCTACAGGATGCCTAGCATCAAACCAGAGAGGGTCGGACCGGCATTGCCACCATTTGTCCACTATCCAGATCCCATTGATGATGTGTACATATAAGGAACTGTTTGACGTTGAAACTGGGGCTCAAACATTTTTTCTTTTTTGCTCTTGTGGGTTTATTTCTAGCCTACAGGGGCAAGATGTTTTTAAAGACAAGAATCTGGGACGGGGGGAAGAAGCAGATGCAGAGGCAAAGAAGCAATGACTAGACTGTCTTGCTACAGTGGGAAGGCAGGGGAGGTCGTGGGGGAGGGGCCTGTAGGAGATCAAGGGAAGGACTTGTATGCTTGTGTGTTGGCATAGCCAGTGGATACAGGGCAATGGGGGGAGGTAGGGGGAGATGGGTGAGGGCATGTACTAGAGGGTGAAGAGGGCAATAGGGAAAAAATAAAATAAATTTTAAAAATAAAAAAAAAATAAATAAAACTTTAAAATGGGAAAAAAAACCAACACAATAGGTGCTAACACTTCAATGTAAGTTCCAATCCAAGGGATTTTTTGTTGTTGTTTTTAATATTTTTATTTATTAAATTTATTGGGGTAACATTGGTCAACATAAAAAAATCAGTTAAACTCAAATTTATTTATAGATTTAATGCAATTCTAATCAATTCTAATAAAATTATCAGCAAGTTATTTTGTGGATATTGACAAACTTATTTTAAAGTTTTTATAGACAAACAGAAGGCATAGAATAGCCAGAACAATCCTGAAGAAGAACGAAGTCAATATACACTTAATATCCAGACAAACTGCATATCTTCAGTCCTGCAGACAGTATAATATTGGTGAAATAATATATTACAAAGTCAATGCAATGAAATAATGAGCCTAGAACCAGACTTGAACAAATATATTTGACTGATCTATGACAAGAACAAAGGAAATCCAATGGAAAAGTGATTGTCTTTTCCAAAAATAGTGGTGAAACAACTGAATATTCACATGTAAAAACATGAATGTAGAAACATACCATGTACCTTTCCTGACAATGAGCTCAAAAGAGATCATAGAATTAAAATGTAAATGAATAACCAAAAAACTTCTAAAAGATAACATATGGAGAATCTGATGGATAAAGCTAAGTGATCTTATTTTGCCAATAAGCTTTTAGATACAACAAAGAGCACAATCCATGGAAGGAAAATTTGCTAAATTGGAGTTCATTAAAATGTAAAACTTCTGTTCTGTGAAAGACACTGTTAACAGAATTAAAATATAAGCCAAAACTGGCAGAAAATATTTGCAAATCACATATCTAATGAAGCACTTGTATCCAAAATGAACTAAGAATTGTTAAAACTCAAAAAAAATAAAATAAATAAAGAACCCAGCCCTGGCCGGGTGGTTCAGGTGTTTGAGTGTCCTCATCCTGCTCTCCAAAAGCGTTATGGGTTTTATAGCCAGTTGGACACATATATGAGGCAACCAATGATGATTACCTCTTACACTAACTATCTCTCTCTTTTTCTCTCTAAAAATCAATAACATGTATTTTTGGGTGAAAATTAAAAAAAGGAAATAGCCCTAGCTGACATCTCTCAGTAGTTACAACTCAGCCATACACTGAAGGTTTGCAGGTTCAATTCCTGGTCAAGGGTACATACCTGGGCTGGAGGTTTGATCACCTGCCTCCCCCCCCCCCCCCCCCCCCCC
>PVJN01054454.1:0-13401 GCA_004026805.1 Lasiurus borealis | reverse complement strand
AGACCACCTTGGCCCAGTGGCTCAGTTGGTTGGAGCAACCATCATTCCATACTTCAAAGAGGTTCCAGCCCAAACCGGTTTGGCTCAGTGGTAGAGTGTTGGCCTGCGGACTGAGGGGTCCCGGTTACAATTCCGGTCAAGGGCATGTGCTTTGGTTGCAGGCCCATCCCCAGTGGGGGGCGTGTAGGAGGCAGCTGATGGATGTTTCTAACTCTCTATCCCTCTCCTTTCCTCTCCGTAAAAAATCAATAAAATATATTAAAAAAAAAAAGTTTCAGCTTTGATCCTTGGTCAGGGCACATACTGGAGGCAACGCATCGATGTTTTTCTCTATCTCCTTTCCTCTCTCTAAAAATCAATAAAACTCGCCCTAGACGGTTTTGCTCAGTAGATAGAGGATTGGTCTGCAGACTGGAGGGTTAGATTCTGGTCAAGGGCACGTAACTGACTTGTAGGCTCAATCCCTGGCTCTGGTTGGGTTGCATGAGGGAGGCAACCAATCTTCTCACATCGATGTTTCTCTCTCTCTGCTCTTCCACTTCTTTCCACTCTGCCTAAAAATCAATGGGAAAAATATCCTCAGGTGAGGATTAACATAAAAAAATATTAACAATTAAATAAAAATCAATAAAATTTAATAAAGCCCTACCTGGTTTGGCTCAGTGGATAGAGCATTGGCCTATGGACTGAAAGATCCTGGATTTGATTCCATCAAGGACACATGCCCGGGTTTCAGGCTCAATCCTCCGTAGGGGGCATGCAGGAGGCAGCTGATCAATGATTCTCTCTCATTGCTGATGTTTCAATCTCTCGCTTCCTCTCTGAAATCAATGAAAATATATTTTAAAAAAAACACACAATAAAAAAAATCGAAACAGACCCATAAATACAGAGAACAAGCTGATGATTGCCAAAGGGGAAGGGGGAAGAATGGAAAGAAAAATAGACCCAAGTGCATGTTGTCTATAAGAAACCCATTTTATATATAAAGACACGTACAGATAAAAAAATAAATGGATGTAAATAGATATACCATGCTGATATTAATCAAAAGAAAGTGTGAGTAACTATGTTAACTTCAGGCAGAGCAGACTTCAGAGAAAGGAAAGAGTCTAAAAATGAGATTTGTTTTAAAATAAAAAATCCAATAATCCAGTGGGCAAGAGGTGACGGCAAGTGGGGAGACAAGAAAATGATGGTCATGAATTGAAAGGGCACCCTTGCCCTCAACTTCTGTTTGCTTGAAATTTTCTATTTAAGAACAACGATGATGAAGAAGAAGTGAAGAGGGTTGGGTATGTGAGAGACTTTTTAGTTGTGCTCACCAATGCCCCTTCCCTTCTGCCGCCCGTACTTCCAGGGTCCTGGTGGGTCATTACCTGCCCCAGTGCCTCAATCCATAAAGGGGTTGAACAGTAGAATGATTACAGCCAAAATGAAAGAAGAAGCCACAAGACCAGAGTGAGGATTCATCCAAAAGGCATGAGGAAGTGATAAAACAAGGAAGGCTGAAAACAAATGAGCCAGTTGTTTGTGACACTCACTGTTGGTGGATAATCCAGTAGCCATCCCCAGCTCCCTTCTTCCTTACTCATCCTCACATCGGAGGCTAAAAACACCACATGCTTGCTTTCCCAGATTCCCAAGCCATTAGAGCTGGCCACCTGACAGTTCTAGCCAATGAGACGTCGGGGGTGCTGGGGACTTTGGGGCAGGATATGTTGTTTTTTAACAGAAGGGGGCGCTTTGCTTATAATATCTCACCTCTTTATTTCTTGCCTTGGACATGGATGTTCTGTCTGGAGTTGTGACAGCTGCCTTGTGATCATGAGGTAAGCTGATCAGTCATCAGATAAAAAAATCTAACACTCAGGAGCCAAGTAGGAAGGTAGGAAGAGCCCAAGAAGGTTCCTAGCTAAACACCTGAACCAATGCCAGCAGCCACCTACATCCAGACTCTTTATTGTAACACAGAGCAAAGCAAAGCAAAACAAAACCCACCTATTTGTACAAACCGCCTTTATTCATGTTTTCTTTAACCTGAAGCTGAAAGCATTCCTAACTGAAAATATGACGGATATCTTGCTCAATAATTTAGGAAAAAGCTACTGGGGACTAAACCCACAACCTTGGTGCATTGGGACAACACTCCAACCTGGTCAGGATCATTCATTAATTTTTAAAAAAATATTTGCTACCTATGCTGTGTCTGTCCTTGTTTCTTCTTTTTCTTTTCCATTATTTTTTCAAATATATTTTATTGATTTTTTACAGAGAAGAAGGGAGAGGGAAGAGAGCTAGAACCATTGATGAGAGAGAAACATCGATCAGCTGCCTCCTGCACGTCCCCCATTGGGGATGTGCCCACAACCAAGATACATGCCCTTGACCGGAATCGAACCTGGTACCCTTCAGTTCGAAGGCTGATGTTCTATCTACTGAGCCAAACCGGTTTTGGCATTGTTTCCCCTTTTTCATCACCTACTTTGTTCATTTGCATATTATATTTCTCTATCTCTAAAAATAAATCAATAAAAATTAATAAAAACAATTAATGAACTTTACATCCATAAATTTCAAAACAGACAAAACTGGATAAAATTCTAGAAAAAAAATATGTAATACGTCAAACCTGACATAATGAAGAAAGAACTTAAATAGATCAATATCTAGAAAGGAAACTGGAAATGATAATTAAAAATCTTCTGCCAAAATGCCCGGGAGCAATTAGCTCCCATCTCATACCAGTAGTTTCAGCCATTTGGAAAAATATAAAACTGGATCCACAGGTGAATAAACGTATCTATAATAATGAAAGCATAATATGCTAATTAGACAGGACAACCTTTGGGGACAAAGGCGGGGCTGCAAGAGAAGCCTGGGTCCCGGATGCCTGCTGGTGGCCAGAGGGAAGCGGTGCTGGCAGCTGACGGAAGGAAGGCCTACTCTTGCATGAATTTCGAGCATTAGGCATCTAGTACCAGAATAAACTTCCAACAGACCAGGGATCTACATGTAAAAAATAAAATTACATGAAGTAGCCCTAACTGGTTTGGCTCCGTGGATAGTCAGCCTGTGGACTGAGGAGTCCTGCCTTTGATTCCCGTCAAGGGCATGTACCTTGGTTTCGGGCACATTCCCAGCGGGGGATGTGCAGGAGGCAGCTAACCAATGTTTCTATCTCTCTCCCTCTCTGTAAAAAATAAAATAAATAAATAAATATATATACACATATATATTAAAAAAAAACACTTTTGTTTGGCAAAAATTAAAAACTGGGAGAAGATATTAGCAACTTACATGGCAGATAAAGAGCTAATATTCTTAGTAAAGAAATAAAATAAGATTAAGGGAAACTTCTTTTCTGTGATGCATGGCTGAAAGGTGGTGGTGCATACATACATACAAAAATGACTTTTAAGCATACAGAAAATACTCAACTTCACTTGTAAAAAAGATAAATCCAAATTAAAACTACAGTGATATACTATTTTCCACCATTTCTTGTTGGCAAAGCAATGGGGAAACAGACACCCTCATACATTGCTGGATGGTGTACACATTGTATAAAACCAATGGAATTTGGCAATATATGACAAAACTACTCAAGGCTACAAAGTTTCAATTTTTTTTCAAAGTTTCAATTTTAGAAGATAAATAAATCCCAACAAAAATGGCAGCAGCCAAAGCTAGAGAGAGAAGAAGGGTAGGGTTACCCCCGGGGGTGGAGGAAGCCAAGCTTCTGCAGCCCTGGCCTGTCTTGGCCTCTGCTTAAGGCTACAAAGTTTCAATTATAGAAGATAAATAAATCCCAACAGAAATGCCTGCCATCACGGAGCGAGTAGGAGGCTTGGCTCCGCTCCAGACTACAAAGTTTCAATTGTAGAAGATAAATCCCAGATCCCCATCCTGATCCAGGACAACCTTCAGGGCAAACCAGCTGGCCCCCACCCATGCACCAGGTCTCTATCCTATCTAATAAAAGAATAATATGCAGATTTACCACCACTCCAACACACAAGATGGCTTCCCCATGTGGTCAAAGATCCTGCTCCCATGTGGACACAAGATGGCCACCACAAGATGGCCTGCAAGGGAGGGCAGTTGTGAGGAATCAGGCCAGTAGGAGAGGGCAGTTGGGAGGGACCAGCATGCAAGGAAGGGCAGTTGGGAACAATAAAGCCTGCAGGGGAGGGCAGTTAGGGGTGACCAGGCCAGCAGGAGAGGGAAGTTGGGGGTGACTGGGCCTGCAGGGAAGGGCAGTTGGGGGCAAACATGCTGGCAGGGGAGCAGTTAGGCATCAATCAGGCTGACAGGGGAGTGTTTAGGGCGTGATCAGGCTGGCAGGCAAAAGCAGTTAGGGGCAATCAGGAAGGCAGGCAGATGAGCAGTTGGGAGCCAGCAGTCCTGGATTGTGAGAGGAATGTCCAACTGCCCATTTAGGCCCAATCCCACCACCAGGATCGGGCCTAAATGGGCAGTTGGACATACCTCCAGAGATCCCAGATTGGAAAGGTGCAGGCTGGGCTGAGGAACACCCCCTCCCATGCACAAATTTTGCGCACCAGGCCTCTAGTAGGAAATAATTTGCAACATATATATAAACTGTCAAAGGTTTAGTTTCTGAATATAAAAAATAAGAACAGCCCTGGCCCTTGTGGCTCAGTGGGTCAGAGCATCGTCCCTTACACTGAAAGGTCACAGGTTCCATTCCTGGTCAGGGCACGCACCCAGGTTATGGTTGGATCTCCCAGTCCAAGGGCTTCCAGGAGGCAATAGATGAATTTACTCTCACATTGATATTTCTCTCTCTCTCTCCCACTAAAATTAAAAATCATGTCCTCAAGTGAGGATTAAAGAAAAAGAACTCCTACAAGTCAATAAGCAAAACACAAAAGCAACTGAAGAATGGATAAAAAGATAAGAACAGTCAAGTCCTGAAAGAGGAAATTGGGTTTGCTAGTTTGATTCTTGTATGTGCCCTGATCTGGTTAAACCCAGCTGGCAACCTTGGAACATCATGCTCCAGACAGCTGAGCCATCCTGCCAGGGCTCTCTTTATATTCTCTAAATTTTTAATAAATTTATTTCAGAGTGTTAGCACATTCATGCACTCCTTTATGCTCTTCTTGAGGCGCTCTCCTTCCCTGGAAGCTCCATTATGCTCTGCGAGGGGCTCTTGCCCCTTCCTGGAATGTTGGGTACATTCTTGGGCTCCATGATGTGCCCTGGAGGCTCTTGCCTCTCCCAGGGATTTTCTCCTTATAGATCTCATGATCAGCGGCTTCCAGTAAATCTCCTCACCCAGTTTCCAGTGGACCGCCTCCACCCGGCCCCCACCTGGAGCTGGTCCCACTGGTTACTCTGACTGACCTTTACAAGAGACATAAATATCTCACATTACTCTGCTCTGCTAAGGCCATTTTGGCCTCAGCCCTTCTGCTAGCAGATGTAATAATAAGTTTGTAATTCTTTGCCCCTTTTGGCCTCCTGTGTTCCATCTTAGGCAACCCTAACATAAAGAGAGGAAGGAAAGGGAAGGAAGGAGGGAGAGAGAGAGAGAAACATTGATCTAACAAATATCCATTGGTTGCCTCCCATATTCACCCAGACCGTATTCCACAACTTTTCCCCATATACATCGGGACTGTGCCCCACACAACCTTTTGGTGTATAGAATCAACCACTGAGCCACACCAGTAGGGCTTTTTATATGCTTTAAATAAAATTTTCTTAAGTCTCTGAGTGTTAAAATTCACCTTATGGATTGAATAATTACAAAATATACATGATGCTGTATTATAAAGTACATTTGAAATTTGTTATACAATAAACTTACCAATGTTAGTTACTATAAATTTCATAAAAACCTAAAAAGATTGCACCTAGCTAAAGAAACAAAAATAATCGTAGCACTGAGGGATTTGTATGGGGGAGAATAAATCGCTTTACAAGAAAACATGAAGAAAGGTGTAGTTTAAATGTTTTATTTTGGTAACTTTAAAATATATATATATATGTATATATATCTTATTTTTATTACAGAGAGGAGGAGGGGGGAATAGTTAGAAACATCGATGAGAGATGAAACATCCCGCAACCAAGAAACCCGGGACCCTTAAATCCACAGGCCCAAGCTCCATTTCTCACCATCTTACGGCTCCCAATTTTGAGCTGGATCCCTAGTAGGGGGCGTATTGTCAAGACAAGCAATTGGGAAATGTTTCTCCTTTCTTCATCTTCTGAAAGGAGCAAATGTTGTTGCAGAAAAAAGCTGATGTACCTCCAGGTATTTTACCAGGTATCTGCAACAACTTGCTAATTAGAGAGAAAAACGTCGCAATAGCCTGTAGTAAACCACTTCTTTCTTTTAACCGGGCAAGAAAACCGAAAGCCACTCAGAATGCATCCTTTCCCTCGTCTCTCCCGAGGGAGAGAAGAACGATCATCAATGGCAAGCGGCAGTTGCCGAAGCAACACCGAGAGCCCGCTTCACGCTCAGGAAAGAATGCTGCATCTCCTCCTCGTGGTTTCGGGTGCTCTACACGTTCAGAGAAACTTCTCTAGTAGCGGACTATAGAAATGATCCCTGAAAGTATAGTCTTAACCTGGGTACTGCAGCCCCCGCCAGGTCTACCGCAGCCGTCCACTTTACAGTCATGGTGACATAGTTTCCCCTAATTGCGATCCCACTAGCCAAGAGAAAGGTTTTCTAATATGTATAAGCCTTCAAATACTATCACCTAACAATTGTTTTTAACACTAGGTGGAAATAATTAAATGTTCAACATTTTAAAAAAATGGACATCTCATTAACATAATAATGAAGGACAGCCAATCACAATCTGGGCCGTGCAAGCCCTGGAGGCGTCAGTCAGTTCCGGTGAGGCGGCCCCGCCCCTGGGAGCTACCGGAAAGGGCGGGCTTTTTCTTTCTTAGACTCGAGCTGCTGCCTGTGATTAGTAAAACGTGCGCGCGGTGGGTGTGAGTTTGACTTTCAAACTCGGGTGGATTTGAAACCGTTCACCTTGGCTGTGGCGGGAGGGAAACTGTAGCTGGGACCCAGCGCTGGGAGACAGAATCTTTTGGTTTGTGTATCATGTTTGCACTATCTGTTCACACTTTCTGAGTTCTTAAAGGTCGTTGATGCTTTAAAATTAAAAAAAAAAAAAAAAGGAAAAATTCATTGGAGATGCGTCTCCTGATAAGATGAATAAACGGTGTTTCAGTTGGTTCACATGGAGTAACAGTTTGTCACTAATTCCATTCCTTTTTCTATTTTAAAAAGTGGAAGAGTCTTGTTGTGGGGCGACCCAGGTGGGACTCGAACCCACCCGAGAAAGACGACCACCAGACAGCCAATTGGAAAATTTAGGAAGCCTTTATTACGAACTCGAGTCCGGGCTCCCGGTTCCACTGACACAGCAGGGGAAGCACGAGAGCCCTGAACCTCTGCAGCAAGTGCTTTTTATCCTCAGCGCAGGAGGACTTGGCTAACTTTAATTGGCTAAGCATTACTCTTTATCTAAACTCTGATTAAGCAAGCAGCTTGGAATGCAGATGTCCTCCTTAGGGGTGGTTTGTACGACCCTGTGGTTCCTCAGAGCTGGGTGAGCCTCAGGTACCTGGTGTTTGTGTACGAAACCCACCAGTTCCTGATTTTACTGCCTCCAGGCGTGAGGTTACCCTGACCTTAATTCGACTCCTTATGGGGGGAATGCGGTCTGGTCCTTGGCCCTCCACAGTCTGATGCCAGAGGGACACCGCTGAAATAAGCGTTTGTAGAAGTCCCCATGGGAGGAGGAGAGGTGGTGGGAGATTTTACTGTTTCTTAGGTTGTGATGTCCTATTTCCCACGAGCCAGTCCTGAAAGAGGGGCAGCTGGGCGTTTAGCAGAGTCAGAAGCAGGGCCAGTTCCAGTCTCCGGCCCATGTTGCAGCCCGAGAGGTTCAGCATTTGGGCCAGATTAGTATCCATCGGTCCACATCCATCAGTCCACGCTGGAGTCCAACAGGGCCTGGCGCCTCCGCCCGCAGCAGGAGTCCCAAGAGGGCCTGCGCCCAGAGCCAGGAGTGAGTAGCTCCTTTGTTTAGAAGGCTGTATATTTGGATTTTGGCTAGTAGTGTCACACCCGTCCTGGCCAAGTATATTTTTTTCAAGTGTGACTGATGGATAAGCATTGTCCCACCTCACTCAGACCTTACAGGACAGGTGTCTTAATTGCCTTTGTCCAGTCCCTTCCCCCACTGGTGAGTAGGGAACAGACTTGGACAGGGTTAAATGTAGCTTTTCGTCAAAGCTGTATAAATGGCACGCCTATATCTAGTCTTACCTTTTATTCTTTCTTTTTTAAATATAAATTTTATTGATTTTTTACAGAGAGGAAGGAAGAGAGATGGAGAGTTAGAAACATCGATGAGAGAGAGACATTGATCAGCTGCCTCCTACACGCCCCCTACTGGGGATGTGTCCGCAACCAGGATAGATGCCATTGACTGGAATCGAACCTGGAACCTTTCAGTCCGCAGGATGACGCTCTATCCACTGAGCCAAACCGGTTTCAGCATTACCTTTTATTATTTTCTGTTAAGTAATAACTACATTATTATTATTATTTTTAATATATTTCTTTATTGATTTCAAAGAGGAAGGAAGGAGGAGAGAGATAGAAACATCAATGATGAGAGAGAATCATTGATTGGCTGCCTCCTGCACGCTCCCCACTGGAGATTGAGCCCGCAACCCAGGCATATGCCCTTGGCCAGAATGGAACCTGGGACCCTTCAGTCCTCAGGCTGGCGCTCTATCCACTGAGCCAAGCAGGCGAGGGCAATAACTACATTATTTTAACGGAATCAATCTGAGTCCTGGCCAGGTAGCTCAGTTAATAGAGTGTCATCCTTATACCCAAGGTTGTAGATTTGACCCCCAATCAGGGCACTTAAAAGAATTAACCAGTGGCTCTAACCAGTTTGGCTCAGTGGATAGAGCGCCAGACTGCAGACTGAAAGGTCTCAGGTTCTATTCTGGTCAAGGGCATGTACCTTGTTGGTTGCAGGCATATCCCCAGTGGAGCATGTGCAGGAGGCAGTTGATGGATGTTTCTAACTTTCTATCCCTCTCTCTTCCTCTCCGTTAAAAAAATCAATAAAATATATATTTTTAAAAGAATTAACCAATGAGTCGAAACCAGTAGGGGGCGTGCAAGAGGCAGCTGATTGATATCTCTCATTGATTTTTCTAGCTATCCCTCTTCCTCTCTGAAAAAAAAAAATCAATAAAATAGTTTTTTAAAAAAGAATTAACCAATGAATGAATAAATAAGTGGAACAACAAGTTGATGTTTCTCTGTCTAAAATCAGTAAGTAAATTTTTTAAAAGTGGAAAACCTGAGGAAACTGAAATAAGTAGGTGGAAATTGGAATAATGTCCTTTTGTTTACTGTCCCAGGCAGGTGGTTTTGTTATAATTGGTTAATTAGATATTAACAAAAAGGAAGGCAGCAAAAACTGGGACCTCACCTCTCTTTTGCTCCTTTCTTCACTCACCCCTGCCGCCACGACTGCCTTCCTCTGGTTGCCTGCTGCCCGTCCCGTCCAGCTCGGAACTTCCTGGCTCTACTTTCCTCCAGACCTTTTCTTTCGCTCCCTCCCGGAGGACTGCAGGCCCACCACCGTGGCACCTAGCCCAGGGTTCCTAGGGCTCTCAGCTCCTGGCTACTACTTCACTTCTCTCTGCCCGTACACGCCCTACTCCCCTTTTCCCCGCTCCTCCTGTAGCTGCTGCTGTTCCAAGTTCCCAGAGCTGTGCTGTCGTTAAACACGGGCAGTGGTGCCTCCAAGGCCGAAAATTCCAGCCCTCAGCCCTCAGGTGTACAATAAACAGAAAGCCTTTACTTGCTAGTACTTACAGAAATAGGAAGGTTTATATCAAACCAATTGGGAAAATAATGATTTTAAAAGAACCTCTGCAAGAGGAAACCAGTCTTAAGACCGACCGAACATTTGTTAATTTTTCCCACAACTCCTGCACCCTCTCGTTCCCGAGGGTACCCAGCGTTTATGATCTTCCTAGAGCAGGCCAACAGGATTTGCCCCCGGGCCCTAACTACTATACAGAGATCACTAGGGATCTTTGATCCTTCCTAGGTCCCCCGTCTTTAATTAAAATAAAAAATTAATGATTGATTTTAGTGAGAAAGGAAGTGGGAGAGAGGGAGAGAAACATCAATACGTTGTTCTTTTTTTAAAAAATACATATACATTTTATTGATTTTTTACAGAGAGGAAGGGAGAAGGATAGAAACATCCATGAGAGAGAAACATTGATCAGCTGCATCCTGCACACCTCCCCACCTGGGATGTGCCTCCAACCAAGGTAGATGCCCTTGCCCGGAATCGAACCTGGGACCTTTCAGTTTGCAGGCTGACACTCTATCCACTGAGCCAAACCGGTTTTGGCAATACATTGTTCTTATTCATGTATCCATTGGTCGATTCTTATGTGTGGCCTGAGTGGGGATTGAACCTGCAACCTTGGCATATGGGTTGCTATTCAACCACTGAGAGGCACTGGCTGGGCCACATAAACTTTGTTGTTGTTTTTCCATGCAGCATCCACTTACTCTGCTGCCATTTTTAATCTCTTCCTTCTTATTCTTAAAGAAAGCCTTTTTGATCTGGCTGCTTTTGCTCAGTGATTAGAGGGGTTGGCCCATGGACTGAGGGGTTGTGAATTTGATTCCAGGCTAAGGATGTATACCTCAGTTGCTGGTTCCCTGTGGGAGGGAACCAATTGATGATCTCTCTCATGTCAATGTTTCTCCCTCTCTCTTTCCTTCTATTCTCTCTAGAAATCAATGGGGGAGGAGGTGCGGGGAGGGAGGAGGGAGGTTTATCCTTGGGTAAGGATTTAAAAATAAGGACCTTTTAACATTTTATGTAATACTGTTTTGGTGGTGAAAAACTCCTTTAAATTTTTTCTTGTCTGGGAAGCTCTTATCTTACCTTCAACTCTCAAGGTTTTTATTTACTTTTCAAATAGATCTAAAGCACATTTGAAGAAATGTTTATGTTAATTAAATCTGAGTACCAGGTGTGTTTTTGTCCTCTATGCTTTCTGCACAGTACGAAATCATTCATAATAAAAATTTAAAGTCATAATGAAAGACAGATGAAAAAAGTAGAGACAAGGAGAAAACTCTTTTTACTGTAGAAGTTATTTCACCTCATTAAAAATACACATTGGCCGAGGCCGGTTTGGCTCAGTGGGTAGAGCGTCAGCCTGCGGATTGAAGGGTCCCGGGTTCAATTCTGGTCAAGGCGTGTATCTTGGTTCCGGGCACATCCCCAGCAAGAGGCGACTGATGGATGTCTTTCTCTCATTGATGTTTCTAACTATCTCTTTCCCTTCCTCTCTGTAACAAATCAATAAAATATAATTTTAAAAAGTACATATTGAAGTCTCTTTTGTGTGAATCAATTCCAAGACTTGTGAGGCATTGTTTAGAAAATTATAGAAGTCACTTTTAAAAGTCCAATATAACAATTCAAAATTGTAACAGCTGATGCGAATGCATCCACAGTAAAGATTATTGTTTCTTTGTTAAGAAGCTCAGTGGAAACTGTTTAGATTTTAGTGGTTCTCAACCTTTTTTAATGCTGTGACCTTTTAATACAGTTCCTCATGTTGTGGTGACCCCCAATCTTAAAATTATTTTCATTGCTACTTCATAACTGTAATTTTGCTACTGTTAATGAATCATAATGTAAATATTTGTTTTTTGATGGTCTTAGGCGACTTTGCTAGCAGTTTTCAACCTGTGGTTCTTGACCCACAAGTTGAGAACCGCTGCTGTAGAGCCTAAGACCATCAGAAAACACAGATTTTTACATTTTCATTGTAAACTTTAGAATGAAAAGGTCCATTTGTTTTCTTGTGGCTGCAGGGAAGTGTGGTGTTTGTTTTGGAAGAAAATTCTGACAGAAATCTCTATTAACAACAAAATGAAGTTTTCTTTTTTTTCAAAAAGATATATTTTATTGATTTTTTACAGAGAGGAAGGGAGTGGGACAGAAAGCTAGAAACATCAATGAGAGAGAGAGAGACATCAATCAGCTGCCTCCTACATGCTCCCCACTGGAGATGTGCCTGAAATCAAGGTACAGGCCCTTGACCGGAATTGAACCTGGGACCTTGGAGTCTGCAGGCCAACCCTCTATCCACTGAGCCAAACCGGTTTTGGCCGTTTATTTTTCTTTGTTGTGATCACCATCTTCCATAAGGACTTGGTAAAGGGATGAGGATGGATGAGTGCTTAAGTTCCTACAAGTGCTCCAACTTTGCTCACCGTGGGCCATGTTACACACCTGCCTACTAGGTTGTCTTTAGAAAAATATTCATGACCCAGGCGTGTTTTGGAATGTGCAGCTTGTTCTCATGGCATTTTGTGTTCTTCCTGGAGTGGTGATGCTGACCCCAACTGGGTGGCTTAAATAACATAAATATATTGTCTCACAGTTCTGTAGGCCTCACATTAACCAATTGCATCTAGAAGGACCCTATTTCCAAATGAAGTGGTTACTGAACTCAAGGGGTTTCCTGCCTCTGGTGTTCTATTTAAAAATAAGACCTAGCTGAAATTGGTTTGGCTCAGTGGATAGAACGTCAGCCGACAAACTGAAAGGTCCCAGGTTCGATTCTGGTCAAGGGCATGTACCTAGGTTTGGGGCCCATCGCCAGTAGGGGGTGTGTAGGAGGCAGCTGATTGATGTTTCCCTCTCATAGATATTTCTAACTATCTCTCTCCCTTCCTCTCTGTAAAAAATTAATAAAATATATATTTAAAAATATATAAAAAAACTAAAATAAAAAAATAAAAATAAGACCTAGCCCTGGCCAGTGAGGCTCAATTCTTTGAGTGTCTTCTTATGCACCAAAAGGTCACCAGTTCAATTTCTGGTCAGGGCACATACCCAGGTTTCAGGTAACCCGGTCAGGGGTGCATGAGAGAGGCAATTGACTCTGATTGATGTCTCTCTCTCTCTCTTCATCTCCTTTCTCTCTTTAAAACCAATACAAACATATTAAAAAAAAGAAGAAGAAGAAGAATAAGACCTAGTTATGGGGTAGTTTTATTTATTTGCAGCAGGTAGAGGAGACAGGGCATTCACCTCCAAATCTTGGTCTTCCCCCAGAGACGCTTAGCCATTGCTTATAATACTATTTGGTTAATTACATGTTGATTTCTTCTTTGCAGTTGGCTATACTTATCAGGTTGAGTTCCTGTCAAGCTCATCCTATTTAGGGCTTCATCTGCAAAATACATTTTAACATTTAGTAAGAGCCAGCCCAGACCCTGGGACCCTTGTCCTATCCAACAAAAGTCATCTTCTGAGGTAC
>PVJN01054453.1:0-14677 GCA_004026805.1 Lasiurus borealis | reverse complement strand
CCCCCTCCCTCCCTGAGTGGCAGCACTGAGGTTCCGTTCCGCTGCAGAGAGCGTGGGTCCGCAGCTCCTGCCAGCCTCTCGCAGGTCCTGGCACGTGGACCTGCATCTCAGAGCCCGCAGCCAGGGGTCACATGCTTCTCACGCCTGGCACCCTCCTGCCTGCTCCCTCTGGCACCTTTCCCTTCTGCCTCCAGCTGGAGAAAGTTCTCTGATTTTAAGGACTCAGTGTTTAGATGGGGCTCACAGATAATCCAGAACACCTCTCTCTTTTAACATCCACAAAGCTGGAGTGGCAGAGACTCCAGCCAGCTGTCTCTATGTTTATTCTCCTCTTCTTCCTTTACTTGGAGAACCCCTGACTTGTAAGTGGCTTCAAGGGTGTTCCACTAAAACAACATTCTCCAACCATCCCTGCACCTGTGGCCCTAAGCTCTGGCGATACGTAGGAGCAGAAGTGACCTGAGCCCCTTATGAGCTGCTCCTTTAAAGGACAGGGCACTGCCCTCCTCGTCACCTTTCTCCTTTCTTGCTGAATGACAGGAACCACAGCAGCCAGCTCACTGGGCCTTCAATACTCTGGGACGATATTCTGGCTATAGATCGTGTGCTGGGAGCTTTCTTTTTTCTTTAGGACATTGAATTTGGTCCTCCCTCTGAGGCTCCCTCCATGGTGGGCTCTCTCCTCTGAATTTCCCACTGCTCTCGCTGCCCCAAACTCTGGTGTCTGATACCCAGAGTCAGCTGTGGAGTTAGGTTTGGTGTTTATTCCTGTGGCGGGTTGTAAAATGCTCTCCAAAAGATAGCCACGACCTCATCCACAGAACATGTAAATGTGACCTTATTTGCAAATAAAAAGGTCTTTTTAACATGATTACATTAATGATTTTGGTGTGAGATTATCCTGGATTAACAGGGTGGGTCCTAAACCCTATTTCCAGTGTCCTAATTATAGAAGAGAGATAGAGGGAGCTCACACACGGAGAGAGAAGGACGAAGACTGGAGTGGTGCGGCCACAAGCCAACAAGTTCCAACAGCCACGACCAGGAACAGGTCCCCCCAGAGCCTGCAGAGGGAGCATGGCCCTGCTGACACCTTGATTTCAACCCACTGACACAGAGGGTGCAGACGTCTGGTCTCCAGACTGTGAGAGGATATATTTTATGTTGTTTAACAACAGTTTGGGGTAATTTGTTACATTAATCATGACAAACTTACAGTTCATTACAGAGACCAGGACCCATTCTAGCTCATTTTTGCAGAAAGGGATTTATTATACTGTGTTATGTGACTTATACAAGTGTCAGAAAGGTTGAACAAATAGACTGTGTGTGGATTATTTAAGTACCTCTTTAGAGCCAGACCATAAACCTGGGATTTTCACTGGCCCACCTCCTTTCTAGTGATAAGAACTAAGTGGAACTTTAAGAAAATATACTCAGGCCCAGCCAGTGTAGCTCAGGGGTTGAGGGTCAACCTGTGAACCAGTAAGTCAAGGTTTGATTCCCAGTCAGGGCTCATTCCTGAATTGTGGGCTCAATCCCCAGTAGGGGGCATGCAGGAGGCAGTTGATCAATGATTCTTTCTCATCATCGATGTTTCTATCTCTCCCCTTTTCTTTCCCTCTGTGAAATCAATAAAAGTCAATTTAAAGAAAATATACTCAGAGGTTCTGAACCAAGATGGAGGCATAGGTAAATACCTACCCTGCTGCCCCGCACAACAATTTCAAAACTACAACTAAAAGACAGAACGGACATCATCCAGAACCACAAGAAAGCTGGCTGAGTGTAAGTTCTACAAGTAGACGAAAGAGAAGGGCTCACAGAAACTCAGAGGAGATGCAAAAAGCTGAGGTACAGAGACATGCGCATGGAGAAAGCAGGTGCTGGAGTACCTGGCTGGCTTTCTCTGGCGGGAGACTCCCAACGGCATTGAACCCCTTATCCTACGACACTAAACCCCAGGTCCGGCCGAAACTCATACAAGGCGAGTTTAGACTGTGAAAAGGGAGAAGTGCAAGGAAATTTAGGGGAGTCAGAGGAGGGCAGAAGTCGGGCGGCACGCACAGCACTGTGTGCAGAAGACTGGCTGCTGATTGTGCCACTGGCTTTCACAAGAGGACGGGACACAAAGCATCCCAACAGTGTCACTTCTAGCTCCACTAAACCCCAGATTCGGGCGAAGTCGTGGGGACCCAGATTCATATGGTCCCGGAGCGCAGGGAGCCCGGAAAGGCAGCAGTCTAGAGGCACTGGAGAGAGTGAGCACACACACAGGGACTGTTCCAGCAATTACCCAGTCACGTGAGACTCCGGGGCCATGGAGGGCGGGGCCGACTGGAAGGTAAGGCGGTCCGTTAAGCCCTGAGACTCCACCCATCCCAAGCTCAACAGAGAGGCTTTTGCAGTTTTGCAAGTCTGCTATCATAAGGCTGAATCCAACACAGAAGTTCTCCCAGCATAGTGAAAATGCCAAGACAAGGGAAGAGATCACAAACAAAAGAAATGGAGGAAAACAAACGACTGGATATAGAGTTAAAAACCACGCTTATAAGGTTTTTCAAGAATATCCTAGAAAAATTGGATAAAGTTATGGAGACCCAAGAGGAGATGAAAAGGAACCAACTAGAAATTAAACATACACTGACTGATATAAAAAATATTATACGGAAACCTAACAGCAGACTAGAGAAAGGCAAGAATCAAGTCAAAAATGTGAAATATAAAGAATCAGAAAACACTCAACTGGAAAAGCAAGAAGAAAAAAGAATCCAAAAATGTGAAGATAATGTAAGGAGCCTCTGGGACAGTTTCAAGGGTACCAACATCAGAATTGTGGGGGTGCCAGAAGAAGAGAGAGAGCAAGATAGTGAAAACTTACTTAAAGAAATAATGATTGAAAACTTCCCACATCTGGTAAAAGAAATAGACTTACAAGTCCAGGAAGCACACAGAACCCCATATAAAAGGAATCCAAAGAGGACCACACCAAGACACATCATAATTAAAATACCAAGAGCTAAAGACAAAGAGAGAATATTAAAGGCAGCAAGAGAAAAACAGTTAATTACCTACAAGGGAGCACCCATACGACTGTCAGCTGATTTCTCAACAGAAACGATGCAGGCCAGATGGGAGTGACAAGAAACATTCAAAGTGATGAATAGCAAGAACCTACAATGAAGAATACTCTATCCAGCAAAGTTATCATTCAGAATTGAAGGGCAGATAAAGAGCTTCACAGATAAGAAAAAACTAAAGGAGTTCATCAACACCAAACTAGTATTTTATGAAATTCTGAAAGGTACTCTTTTAGAAGAGGAAGAAGAAAAAGGTAAAAGATAAAAAATTATGAACAACAAATACATATCTATCAACAAGTGAATTAAAAATTTGATGAACAGAATAAACTGGTAAATATAATAGAATCAGGAGCACAGAAAGAGAGTGGACTGATAATTCTCAGGGGAAAAGGGTGAGGGATGTACAGGGAGAGCCTGGACAAAAATCATTCACCTATGGGTGAGGTCAATGGGAGGGAGGTAAGGGTAGAGGGAGCATTGGGAGCCAGGTGGAGGGGAGCTATGGAGGGGAAAAAAGAGAAACAAATGTAATAATCTGAATAATAAGGACTTAATTAAAATAAATAAATAAAATCCAATAGTTCTTTTGCTCTTGGTATTTAAAAAAAAAAAAAAGAAACAAAAAAGAAAATATACTGAGTCGAGAAGGTCCGTGGGAAGAGCTGGGGCTTATGGAAGGTCTCAGGCTCTATGAAATCACGAGACCCTACGTGGGAGAACCCTACATGAAGAACTCTGTGTTTAAAATAAAGCTCTATGCTTCTGACTTCCAATCCCCTTAACTTCCTCTTCCCTCCTATAAATACCCCTCCATCCTGGCATGCAGGCCAGCGTGTGCATGTGGCTTCCTTTGTCTGTGTGCACTGGGTTGCAAACCTTTTTCCATTCTTGAATAAATCATTTTTGGTGACAAAACACTTAGTCAATATTATTTTTCAGTTGATTCTGTGATCAGGATCTTGACTGCTTAATTAGGAATTGGCTCCCACTGCCAGGATCAGGAAGGCAGCACAACAAGGAATTTGTCACGATGATGAGATGACAGCCATCAGGAAACTGCTCTAATCAGAAAGATCACCATGGAAAAGTGGACACTTCCACAACGGCGGAGCCAGAAGCATGGCCTCCCCTCCATGTCCACCAGTCAAATGTGTGAGTGCCTCGAATTAGAAGAACCAAAACATAAGGCAGACCCTAACTACAGGGGAGTCTGCAAAATGTAGTTCCCAGCTTTTTGGTCCCTACATGCAGGAAGGCAAACAAGAGAGAAGTTGAAATGGATGCTTAGCACCAACTCACTACTCTCAAGACAGGTTTCCTGGTTATTAATAGGAGACACCATCACTCGCCCACTTAAACGGTAAAAATTGGTAAGACGGAGGGAGCATTTGAGATCTTGCTCCCTGGCATATGTGGCCAGTTTGACTCAAATAAACTCGTTAAAATCCTTTACGGGTTTGGATGTTTTTTACATGAACATCTACCTGGTCAGTCAACAGGGTTTTAAAGAAGCCCATGCTGTGGACCCGGATGAACTCCTTTAGCTTTTTCCTGATGGCTGTGGACCCGGACCCAGACCCGGAGTTAGAGATAAGCAAATGTCCATGGTGCCCCACTGGCTCCCTGCTTTGCATTGGGTGGACTTGGGGAGTTTCTCTCAGAGCTGTGGGCCTCCTTCCTTTAAGTAGCACACCATGGCTTTACTTGAGCTGTTCTTAGAAAATTCTTGAGGTGGATAAGGGTTGCAATGAAAAAATAAATAAAAGATTGAAAATAGCAGTGCTCAAGTTTCAGAGCAACTGGACTGGGAACTCTGAGGGCAGGACCTGGGCTCTCTTGGTTACACTGTGTCCCATGCCATGCAGTTCAGGGCCTGGCACAGAGTAGGTATCCAGTAGATGTTCATTAACTAAATAAATGAAATACTTTCAGAGGACATTTCTTGATGACCATGTGTCTTTGTATAATGCCTGGAACTTCCTTCAGCAGCCACCTTGGGTCCACAAGGGTCTGAGAACAAGCAGATCTGAGAAATGGAAGGGATTGAAGCTCTCCTTACTTCCGCCATCTTCTAAAATGCACTATCCTCCCTCCAGAGCACCTAAACTTAAGACTCCTTAATGGTGACAAAATGTTTTTCTGTATTCTCACCCAAAGATATTTTCCCATTGATTTTTAGAGAGAGTGGAATTGACAAGGAAAGACAGAGTGAAATATCAATATGAGAGAAACACATCTATTGCTTGACTCGGGATGGGGAGAAGTCCGCAACTGAGGTATGTGTCCTTGACCCAAATGGAACCTGGGACTCTTCAGTCCACAGGCCAACGCTCTATCCACTGAGCCAAACCTGCTAGAGCCAAAATGTATTTTTTTAATGCTTGAGCCAGGTGAGATAGAATTTTCAGTTACCTGCAGATGAAGACACACTTAGCCTTTGTCTGGTGACTTGATGCAGACATACTTTATGTGTGAAAATAGAAGGGCCTCATATCAAAATAGTGTACTTCTTTATGTAAATATTTATCAGTTTGTGTCTGTCCCTGTGCAGGTCATTGGCGATACAGTGATGGTAAGGCAGATCTCTCCTGTCCTCACAAAGCTTCCCATATTTCTCTCCATTCTTTTAGAACTAATGTTATCACTCCCCCAAAAAAAACAACACAAAAACAAGATGGAGGCATATGTGAACACCTAAACTGCTGCCTCGCACAACAATTTCAAAACTACAACTAAAAGACAGAATGGATACCATCTAGAACCACAGAAAAGCTGGCTGAGTAGAAATTCTACAACTAGAAGGAAAGAGAGGGGCTCACGGAGATTCAGAGGAGCTGCAGAAAGCTGAAGTATGGAGACACGTGAGTGGAGAGGATGGGCAGTGGAGTGCCTGGCTGGTTTCCTCTCATGGGAGGGAGACAGAAACTGCCAACTGCATCGAACCCCAGTTCCGGGCAAGACTCATACGGGAGGGAGTCTGGACTGTCAGAAAAAGAGATGAGTGCATGGAAACTGAGGGGAGCCATGAAAGGCAGAGGTCTGAAGAAGCATGCGCCAATGCCCGCAGAGAGGACTGACTGCTGATTGTGCCCCTGGCTTTCTGTAGCAGGAGGAAGAGGAAACCTCCTGACTGCACTGAATTCCACTTCTGACTGCACTGAAACCCAGTTTCAGGCAAGACCCTGAGGACCCAGACTCATAAGGGTCCCTGGAGTACACGGAAACTCAGGGGAGGCCTGAAGGGCAGAGGTCTGAAGGAACAAGAGCGCAAGTTCACACAGAGAGGGCTGAAGTAATTACTGAGGAATATTGGCACTCAGGTACCACGTAGGACAGGGCTCATGGGAAGCCAAGGCTGTCTGTTCAGCCTGAGACTCCACCCTATTCAAGCCGAGCACAAAGGCTTTTGCAATTTTGCAAGTTTTGTATCATAAGGCTGACTCTACCACAGAAGTTCTCCTATCATAGATACAGCTGATCCTCACAAGAAATTGGCCTGAAGGTCAATTCCCCCCAGTGATACCAACAACAATCAAGACTTAACTAAAACAAGGCTATACACACAGTCCACAAAGGGGTGCACCAAGAGAGTCCACCTCAGGTAACTGGGGAGACAGAGCTACTGGGCCATATAGGACACCAAGCATAAAAAACTATTCTACCAACTCAGGGAAGCAACAAAAGTGTGGAGACAAAGAAACAGGTCACAAATGAAAGAAATGTAAATAAAAGACTAGATATAGAGTTCAAAACCACAATTATAAAGTTTTTCAAGAATTTTCCAGTAAAGACCTATAAATTTAGCAAAACCCAAGAGGAAATAAAAAAGGACCAACTAGAAATTAAAAATATGCTGTCTGAAATAAAGATGATACAGAGACCTAACAGCAGACTAGAGAAATGCAAGAATCAAGTCAAAGATTTAAAATACAAAGAAGCAGAAAACACTCAACTTGAAAAGAAAAAAAAAGCAAAAATTTGAAGATAGTGTAAGGAACATCTGGGACAACTTCAAGCATACTGGCATCTGAATTATGGTGGTGCCAGAAGAAGAGAGAGAGCAAGATACTGAAAACTTACTTAAAGAAATAATGACTGAAAACTTCCCCCACCTGGTGAAAGAAATAGATTTACAAGTCCAGAAAGCACACAGAACCCCAAACAAAAGGAATCCAAAGAGGACCACACAAAGACACATTATAATTAAAATACCAAGAGCAAAAGACAAAGAGAGAATATTAAAAGCAGCAAGAGAAAAACAGTTAATTACCTACGAGGGAGCACATATACGATTGTCAGCTGATTTCTCAACAGAAACTATGCAGGCCAGATGGGAGTGACAAGAAACATTCAAAGTGATGAATAGCAACCAAGATTACTCTACCCAGCAAAGCTATCATTCAGAATTGAAGGGCAGATTAAGAGCTTCACAGATAAGAAAAAGCTAAAAGAGTTCATCAACACCAAACCAGTATTATATGAAATGCTGAAAGGTACTTTTTAAGAAGAGGAAGAAGAAAAAAAAAAGTAAAGATAAAATTATGAACAACAAATACATATCTATCAACAAGTGAATCTAAAAATTAAGTGAATATGAAGAGAAGAATCCAAGATGGCGGCATAGGTAAACACATACACTGCTGCCTTGCACAGCAATTTCAAAACTACAACTAAAAGACAGAATGGGCATCATCCAGAACGACACAAAAGCTGGCTGAGTGGAAATTCTACAACTAGAAGGAAAGAGAGGGGCTCACAGAAACCCAGAGGAGCTGCAAAAAGCTGAGGTACAGAGACGCATGCGAGGAGAGAGCGGGTGCCGGAGAACCTGTCTGGCTTTCTCTGGCGGAAGGGAAACGGAGACTCTCAATGGCATTAAACCCCCTTATCCTACGACACTAAGCCCCAGGTCCAGCTGAAACTCATATGGGAGGAGTTTGGACTGTGAAAAGGGAGAAGTGCATGAAAATTTAGGGGAGTTGCAAGAGATCAGAAGTCTGGTGAAGCGCATGGCATTGCGCGCAGAGGACCGGCTTCTGATTGTGCCACTGGCTTTCGTGAGTGGCGGGAGACAGACCTTCTCAACTGCACCACTTCTAACTTCACTAAATCCCAGTTTCGGGTGAAACCCTGGGGACCGAGACTCATATGGTCCCGGAGCACAGGGGACCCGGAAAGGCAGCAGTCTAGAGGCACTGCAAGAGTGCACGTGCACGCACTCAAGGGACTGCTTCAGCAATTACCCAGTCAGGTGAGACTCGAGGGCCGTGGAGGGCGGGGCTGACTGGAAGGTAAGGCTGTTCCTTAAGCCCTGAGACTCTACCCATCCCAAGCTCAATAGAGAGGCTTCTGCGGTTTTGCAAGTCTGGTATCATAAGGCTGAATACGACACAGAAGTTCTCCCGGCATAGTGAAAATGCCGAGACAAGGGAGGGGATCACAAACAAAAGAAATGGAGGAAAACAAACGACTGGATATAGAGTTAAAAACCACGCTTATAAGGTTTTTCAAGAATATCCTAGAAAAGATGGATAAACTTAGCGAGACCCAAGAGAAGATGAAAAAGACCCAACTAGAGATGGAAAAGAACCAACTAAAATTTAAACATACACTGACTGAATTAAAAAATATTATACAGAGACCTAACAGCAGATTAGAGGAAGACAAGAATCAAGTCAAAAATTTGAAATATAAAGAATCAGAAAACACTCAACTGGAAAAGCAAGAAGAAAAAATAATCCAAAAATGTGAAGATAATGTAAGGAGCCTCTGGGATAGCTTCAAGCATACCAACATCAGAATTATGGGGGTGCCAGAAGAAGTGAGAGAGCAATGTAGTGATTGAAATTGGGAACTACTGAGGAATCCCCTCACGGCTAGGCTTGACACTTCCTCCCCTAAAGCCAGAAAAGAAGGGGGAGGGGAAGGTTCAGAATCAGGGTTAAAAGTGTGAACCTGCCTCTGATTAACTGTAATCTTGAGCCTATTATCTTCGGCCAGACCACAACACCTTAACCGCAACTTCCTGAGTTCGTTAGGCTAACTAGGTCAATCAGCCTTACTAGGAACCTCCTGGGTTAGCTGGTCCCTTGCTGCCTGAGACCAATTAGAGATTGCCGAGTCAGCTATGAGCCAATAGGGGAAGGCAGAATGGGTATAAAAAGAGGGACTGCCCCTTTGTCCGTGCTCTTACCAGGTGAGCCACTAGCAGCCTGGCGGCCAGGCCCTGCCTGACATGACATCATCTTTAAACCCTGCGTGGCAATCCCTGACGCAGCGCCGTGATGCCCAGGGAAGACAGGGCGACCTGGAACTATGCAACTGGAAGAATCAGAACCCTCCTTTCCCGCTCGCTTCGTCCAGAGAAGTAAGTTCTGCCAGAGGAGCCAACATGTGATACTGGAACATGAAGTCATTGCTTCTATTGAATTGTCACTCTGAGGATGAGGGTTCTCAGTTGGTTTGAAAAACACCAGCTGATGCTGGTTCTCTGCTCTGTGGGCCCAGAAGAGGTTGCCCGGGGCCAGGCCAGTGAGTGAGTGATGTTGGCTAATTCTGGTGAGCTGGGTTTGCTGTGCTGGAAGTACCCATCAACCCACCTGGGATGATTGCCAATAGCTGGTGAACTGTGTGGATTGCAAAGAGGGCATCATCGTGAGCTGCTCCAGGGACAAAACGGCCAATGTATGGTCTTTGGCCTCAGGCTGGCTTGGCCAGTGTTTACACACCATCCAGACTGAAGACCGAGTCTGGTCAGCTGATGACGCACCTGGACAGTGACTTTCCCCCAGGGGCTGGGGTGCTGGAACTCATGTCCCTTTCACGCTCCTGTCCTGTGGCTATGACACCTATGTTCGATACTGGGACCTCCGAGCCAGCGTCAGAAAGTGTGTCATGGAGTGGGAGGAGCCCCATGCCACAGGTTCCTCCTACTACGGGGTTGTACGACTATGGGATCGGTGCCAAAGGGCCTGCTTAAATCAAGATGTGGTATTCCTGTTTTGTTATACTCAGTGTCTGTTAATCACACATCACAAACCAGGTTCTGGAAGTGATAAAGAACAGCATGTGAATTTGAGCTGTGGGATTGTGGTGGCGATCCAAAGTTCGAGTCTTGCTGGCCAGCCCTGATGACACGCCTTCCCACTGCAAAACCTATGACAGGCAGGGCCATCCCAGCTGTGAGCCAGGGAAGCCAGCTATTCAGGGACCTCTCTTGCTTATAGGGTGCAGTGATGATGCTCCCCACCTGAACCCACAGTACTTGTCTGCTGTAGTCACCCTAGACTCTGTCATCTGGGCACAAGCCCTAGGACATGGGACCTCTGCCTAAAAGGCCGAGCTGATTGCCCTAACTCAGGCACTTAGATGGGGAAAAGGAGCCAGGATGCTGCGTCAGCTAAGGTTTGAGCCCAGATTCGAATCTGTAATAAATTTAGGCCTGTTTGAATTCGGTTGGTCTTTGTGGTCTGCCTTGTGGGGACTCGCTCCGTTACAAGCAAGATACTGAAAACCTACTTAAAGAAATAATGACTGAAAACTTCCCACATCTGGTAAAAGAATTAGACTTTCGAGTCCAGGAAGCATATAGAACCCCATATAAAAGGAATCCAAAGAAGACTACCCCAAGACACATCATAATTAAAATACCAAGAGCAAAAGACAAAGAGAGAATATTAAAAGCAGCAAGAGAAAAACAGTTAATTACCTACAAGGGAGCACCCATATGACTGTCAGCTGATTTCTCAACAGAAACGATGCAGGCCAGACGGGAGTGGCAAGAAATATTCAACGTGATGAATAGCAAGAACCTACAACCAAGAATACTCTATCCAGCAAAGTTATCATTCAGAATTGAAGGGCAGATAAAGAGCTTCACAGATAAGAAAAAACTAAAGGAGTTCATCAACTCCAAACCAGTATTTTATGAAATGCTGAAAGGTACTCTTTTAGAAGAGGAAGAAGAAAAAGGTAAAAGATAAAAAATTATGAACAACAAATACATATCTATCAACAAGTGAATCTGAAAATTAAGGGAATTGAAGATTTGATCAACAGAATAAACTGGTGAATATAATAGAATCAGGAGCACAGAAAGGGAGTGGACTGGTAATTCTCAGGGGGAAAGGGGTGAGGGGGTGCAGCGAGAGACTGGACAAAAATCTAACACCTGTGGATGAGGTCAACTGGAGGGAGGTAAGGGTAGAGGGAGAAGTGGGAGCCGAGTGGAGGGGAGCTATGGAGGGGGGAAAAGAGAAACATATGTAATAATCTGAATAATAAAGATTTAATTTAAAAAATAAAATAAAATAATTTAAAAATTAAGTGAATAAAAAATCTGAACAGAATAAACTAATTAATATAATAGAATCAGGGACTTAGAAAGGGAGTAGACTGACAATTCTCAGGGGAAAAAGGGTGAGGGGGGTGAGGGAAGAGACTGGACAAAAATCATACACCTTTGGATGAGGACAATGGTGGGGGGAGGTAAGGATAGAGGGTGAGAAGGGAGCTATGGGGCGGGGAAGAGGAACAATTGTAATAATCTGAACAATAAAGGTTTATTATATTTTTAAAAAATGACTAATGTTATCACCTACTCCTCTGAGAGGCCTTCAATGGGCCCGTCCTCCTATGCACTTTGTGCCCAACATTTTACAAGCCCTCAGAGAGCTGAAACAGTTTCACATTGGATTCCATTATAAAAGACCCAGTGTGTTGGGAATATATAATTAATAGATGAAGGAATTAATAGATGAAGGAATTAATCAGCAACCATTGTGAGGCCATCACCCCTGAAGTGGGACATTATCTCAGGGGATTCCTTAGGAGAGGGGATCCATGTGCCCTGGCCCCCAGTTATCATCAAGAAATGCATTCTGAGTCCTGGCTGGGGTGGCTCAGTAGTTGAGCATCAGCCCATGCATCAAGAGGTTTGTTTGATTCCAGGTCAGGGTACATGCCTGGATTTTGGATTCGATCCCCAGTAGGGGGAGTCCAGGAGGCAGCTGGTGGATGTTTCTCTTATGGATGTTTCTATCTCTCCCTCTCCCTTCCTCTCTTTCTAAAAAAAAAATCAATTAAAAATATTTTTTTAAAAAAGGAAAGAAAGACATGTCCTCTATGTCCTGGCTGGATAGTTCGGTTTGGTTAGAGGAACATGGTCACCATATTCCAAGGCTGAGGATTCAATAACTGGTCAGAGGGTTCAATACCTGGTCAATACGAAAATCAACTAATGAATGCATAAATAAGTGAAACAACAAATTGATGTTTCCCTCTTTCCCTCCCCCCGTTCCTTCCTTTCTTTCTAGAACCAATAAATATATTTTTAAATGTGTTTTAAAGGCCTCAGAAAGTATTTGGTGTGTTTACTCAATAAACATTTACTGAGTACCTTCTCTGTGCCAGCCCCTGAATGGGGTGGCAGTGGGGCACAGTATACCCAAGAGAGCTCAGCTCTTGCCTTCAAAGTTCCCAGTCCAGTTATTCTCAAACTCTAGTACTTGCTATTTTCAATCTTTCTAATTATAGACATTCAGGTAAGTGAATAATGGTTTCTCATAATTTTAATTTGCATTTCCCTAATGATTAATGATGATGAGCATGGTTTCATATTGTTATTTGCAATCTATATATCTTCTTTGACGAAGTGTCTGTTCAAAAGTTTTGCTTGTTGTTATTGGTGTGGGGTTTTTTTTTTGTTTTTTTTTTTGTTTTTTTTTTTTTTTTTTTTTTTTTTCTTATTGAGTTGCAAGTTTTAAAATATATCTTTATATTCTGGGTAAAAAGGCTTTATCTGATCATTGTTTTGCAAATATTTTCTTCCCATCTACGGTTTGGTTTTCCGTGTCTGTTTTTATACATAGTTGATTTGGCATAAAATTGACATACAGAAGACTGTACATATTTAAGTTTACAGTTGATCATTTTTGACATATGAATATATCTGTGAAAATATCACCATAATCAGAATAATAAATACATTTAGCAGCTCCTAAAGTTTCCCAGGCTACTTTGCAATTTTTCTCTCCTTTCCTACCTTGCTTAGTAACTTACTCCTAAAATAGGCCAGAAAGGGGCTATATCCTGCACAACTGCATTTATAGGGCCGTCTAGAAAAGGCAGGCAGCAGGCACACAAGTGAGATTAGACAGTCAGGACCTATGCCAGGTTGACCCATCCTGGCCCCAGAAATTGCTCAGTCTGAGCCAGTCCTTCCTCAACCAGTTGACAGTAAAATAAATGGAAATCACCAGGCAAGGTGAATGTCCATCTTTGGGGATTTTTTTCCTCTTATTTTATTAGTTTTCTGTTGCTGCCTTAATAAGTTACCACAAATAAGTAGTTTAAAACAACACAAATTTGCTAGTTTAGTTTCTGTGTAGGAGCAATTTGAATGGGGTCAAGTAGATCCTCTGCTTAGGATCTCATATGGCCCAAATCAAGGTATGGTAAGGGGCTGCCTTCCCTCCTGTAAACTCTACGGAAGAATCCATTTCTAAACTCATCACATTATAGGCCGAGTTCTCCTTCCTCACTGGGTGTCAGACAAGGATGTTTTGTTTTTGCAATTATAGTTGACATATAATATTATATTAGTTTCAAGTGTACATATAGTGATAAGACATTTATGCTTTACAAAGTGATAACTAACCTAATGTTTATTTTTTAACCTATCAGACACTATTCATAATTATTGCAGTAACTGATTATATTGCCTATGCCATACTTTATATCCACATAACTATTTTTATTTTTTAACCATTTTTGAAAATATTTTATTGTTGAAAGTATTACAGAAGGAGAATCCAAGATGGCGGCATAGGTAAACACCTACACTGCTGCCTCGCACAACAATTTCAAAACTACAACTAAAAGACAGAACGGACATCATCCAGAATCACAGGAAGGCTGGCTGAGTGGAAGTTCTACAGCTAGAGGGAAAGAGAGGGACTCACAGAGACCCAGAGGAGCCACAAAAAGCTGAGGTACGGAGACGTGCATGCTGAGAGAGCGGGTGGCGGACTACCTGGCTGGCTTTCTCTGGCGGGAGGGAGGCGGAGACTCCCAATGGCATTGAACCCCTTATCCTACGACACTAAACCCCAGATCCAGGAGAAACTCATACAGGGGGAGTTTGGACTGTGAAAAGGAAGAGGTGCACGGAAATTTAGGGGAGTCGCAAAAGATCAGAGGGCTGGTGGTGGCGTGCATGGCACTGCTTGGAGGACAGATTGCTGATTGGGCCGCTGGCTTTCGAAAGTGGGCGGGAGACAGACCCTCCCAACTGCGCCACTTCTGAGTCCACTGGGCCCCTGTTTCGGGTGAAACCCTGGAGACCTAGACTCGGGTGGTCCTGGGGTGCAGGGGAGCCGGAAAGGCAGCAGTCTAGAGGCACTGCGGGCGCGCGCACAAGGACCGCTCCAGCCATTGCCCAGTCACGTGAGACTCCGGGGCCGTGGAGGGCGGGGCCGACTGGAAGGCAAGGCAGTCCCTTAAGCCCTGAGACTCCACCCATCCCAAGCTCAACAGAGGCTTCTGCGTTTTTGCAAGCCTGCTATCATAAGGCTGAATCCAACACAGAAGTTCTC
>PVJN01054452.1:0-13402 GCA_004026805.1 Lasiurus borealis | reverse complement strand
CAAGCCGAAACCGGTTTGGCTCAGTGGCTAGAGCGTCGGCCTGCGGACTGAAAGGTCCCAGGTTTGATTCTGGTCGGGGACATGTACCTTGGTTGCGGGCACATCCCCAGTGGGAGGTGTGCAGGAGGCAGCTGATGGATGTTTCTCATCGATGTTTCTAACTCTCTATCCCTTTCCCTTCCTCTCTGTAAGAAATCAATAAAATATATTAAAAAAAAAAAATCCCACCTCAGAAACCGTGGCCACAATGTGTTCTTTCCAAGGTGTTTTGTTTTTCTCCCAGCTTTCAATTTTCAAAAGTTTCCAGAGAAAGTGAAACTCTGCCCTAGCTGCCGGCCCCAGGGCATCCAGCTTGGAGGTGGGGGTACCCTGCAGCCAGGCCAAGCATCGGTCACTGCACGCTTCTGAGCAGCCAGAGTGAAGGGGCAGAAACCCTCCAGCGGGGAGAACACAGATGAGAGGCCCCCATGCCTGGAGGACGACCTCGGAGCTCCTCTTCCGAAGCACCGCAGGGGCCTGGGCAGCCAGCCACCCAGCGAACCAGACCCTGGCAGGCAGTTTGGTGGGCAGCTCCGATCCAAACGGAGGCATTTTGCATCAGCAGGAACTGATGCAAATCTCACAGATTTCAGGAAAAGATCATCAGTGCAGGTTCTCACAAATAGTTCTTCCGTTCCGCGGGTCCATGTTCCTGCTTTGCCACTTACTATGTGTCACCGAAAGCCTGTTACTTCATGACTGAGCCTCGGTTTCCTCCTCTGCACACTGGTGACGATAACATCTCGTGGGGTTTTGAGAACTAAAGTCCGTACAAATGCCTAACATGATGGCCGGCCCACGGTAAGTGTCAATTTCCCTCCCCCTCTCCTTTTTCTGGGGGTTAATCTTCACCCCCAGATATTTTTCCCCATTGATTTTTAGAGAGAGTAGAAGGGAGGGAGTGAAGGGAAGGGGGGAGAGAAACATGGATGTGAGAGAGACATCCACTGGTTGCCTCCCGCACATGCCCCAACCAGGGCCGGGGATCAAACCTGCAACCCAGGTACATGCCCTTGACTGGGAATTGAACCTATGACCCTTCGGTGCACAGGGTGAAGCTCTAACCACTTAGAGCTTGGCCAGGACTTTCTTTCTTTTTCTTTTTAATATATTTTTCTTGATTTGAGAGAAAGAGAGAGAGAGAGAGAAACACTGATCAGCTGCCTCCTGCACACCCTCTACTGGGGAATCAAGCCCCCTGACCGGGAATGAAACCTTCCCTCAGCTGCATGGGCCAGGCTGGACCCCTCTTTCATTTGAGGTTCACGCCAAGGGTGAGCCTGGAGACAGACCCCTTTTCCTCTCAGGCCCAGGCAACATGGACCTGCTTCTTGGCCCAGAACCAGATTTTTGTGAGTTGAGAGGATCCTAAAAATAAATGACGTATCCAATCAATTAAAGAATCGATAGATTCTAATCTGTTCCTATCATTTAGGAAACAGTTACTGTGCATCTTGGATGTGCAAGACCAAACAGGCCAGTGACGGCGCTGGGAGAGGCCAAGGGAAATACGGTAGACCCGGTCCTCACTCGCAAGCGACTTACTCAGGCCAAATGTCTGCAGGTGAATGTTCAACCTCATGCGGTAATGGAACCAAACCGTCATCATCGCACTGGCTGTACACAGGGTGCAGAACAAGCCCTCCCATGCCTCATCAATGTCTCCCTCCCTCCCTCCCTCTCTCTCTCTCTCTCTGAGATCAAGGTGGGGGAAATATCCTTGGGCCTGGCCAGTGTTGCTCAGTGGTTGGGCATTGACCAGGAGGTTATGGTTCCATTCAGGTCAGTGTAATGCCTGGGTTGTGGGCTCGATCCCCCAATAGGGGGCCTGCAGGAACAGCCAATCAATGATTCTTTCACATCATTGATGTTTCTCTCTCTCTCCCCTCACCTCTCTTCCTCTCTGAAATATATATATATATATATATATATATATATATATATATTCTCTAAATATGTTAGACAAAAGTCACTCCTTATCTCTTTTGTAAATTCCAAGTGAGGTGTTTTCTTATTGGGAGCCCATGTGTCCCTGCACCTCACCCCTGACCCGAGTGGCATTGGCAGAGGAAGACGGTGCAGAAATTACATTCTTCCTTCCCTGCTCCCGCTCCCCTTCTCTGAGGCTGTCACGCCTCATCATGTCTCCGTGGAATCTGGTTTCACCATTTTCCTTGCAACCACAGCCTCCGAAGTCCCGTAGACTCTGTACTCCCCCAGAGGCCTGGGGTCAAGGACATTTATTTGTTCCACAGAATCGTGGCAAGTGGAACCTAGAAAGTGGAGGAAGGCCCCCTATGGTCTGCAAAGGAGAAAACTGAGGCCCAGGGAAGGGACAGGGACCTGATGGGGGATCAGCCCTTGTAGACACCCTGTAATGAAGGGGGGAGGGAGGGGACGGGACGGGGCAGTGACGTGGTGACTGATAAGATTGATACCTGGGAGAGCGGAGGGTCTGGGTGGTCCCTCCTGTGGGGCAGAGAGCCCAAAGTGCTGGCTGTCACTTAGGAAGTGGCTTCAGGAATGTGGCCTCTCGTTTGGGGGAGGGGAGAGGGTCCTCAGTGAGTTAGTCGGTCAGTCAGCACCCCGCACCCCTAGCTGGGCAAACAGAGCTGGGAGAGGTGGGGGCTGTCAGGTTCCCTAGAGGGGCTGGCGCAGAACAGGACAAAGGACAGGAAGACCGGGGTGGCAGCGGCAGCCTGGCCCTCAGAAGCCCAGGTTGGGAGTCCACTCTCTGCTCTACCCCCCAGAGATTAAAAAAAGGGCCCAGCAGCCTGGCTCCTAAGGGGACAACCCCTCCCTCAAAGAGCCTTTTCAGGATTAAGAGTAAGAGGGATTAATGAGGTCCCGGCTTAAACTCGTGGCTGTTTCAAACACTTGGCATCTCAAGTCCACCTGCCTCTAAACTCAAGATCAGTTCCCATCTGCTTTTGTTCTGATCTTCACCCGAGGATATTTTTCCATTGGTTTTTACAGAGAGTGGAAGAGAGAGGGAGAGACAGAGAGGATCATCGATGTGAGAGACACCTCGATTGGTTTGCTTCCTGTCCAGAGCCCTGACCAGGGCCAGGGCGGGCAGAAGCCTGCAACTCAAGTACGTGCCCTGGACCGGAATCAGACCCAGGACCCTGCGGTCTGCAGGCCAACACTCTTATCCACTGAACCAAACCGGCTAGGGCCCCATCTGCTCTTAAGAATCCCTGCATCCCTCGGATCTGCCAGGTGAGCTCCGTGGCCTCTGCTGGGAGAGGAAAGCAGACCTCGAGCACCCCTGGGGAGGTACCCGCCTGCAGATGATGCTGTAAAAAGGGGAACGGCTGGCCAGAGAGACTGCACGTGTGCACCGTGGAAGCTGATCGCCTCCTCTGAGAACCGGGGCTGCATAATGTCTTGCTTTAGTTCAGGGCAGGCCAACGAGAGATCCAACAATAACGTGCCTACCAGGATGCCTGGTCGTCAGCACCGAGGACCAGTTCCCCGCGGGTCCTCCCCCCCCACCTCCCGCCCCTCTTTCCCCAAATCCAGAGGTTTCCCACCGCTTTTCCAGGGTCCAGTGGTTCCGGGAAACCACATGGTGCTCTGCTTTTCTGCCCGGAGCCTGGCCACCTGACTAGTATCCTAGCACCGAGGCCTGGGCATGAGGCTGGCGGGGGCAGCCAGAAGGGAGAAGTGGACCGGGACCACTTCTGATGAGGGGGAGGCGGCCCGTGGAACAACAGGCTGCTCCCGACGACGACAGACAGACGCACGAAAACAAGCCCCACCCCAGCCAGGAATGGCTCCATTTTCAAGGAGGGACCCCGAGGGCCACCAACTCTCAACTCTCGGGGGAGTTTCTGTTGGAGGTGGGGCGGGGCGGGGAGCAAAGAAAGGCAGCGCTGAGGTAGTGGGAAAGTTTCCGCACCTCCCTCCCACAAAGCTCCAAGACAGAGGTTCCCCAGGGGTACGCGGGCCCCGGACCCGGGGAGAGACACCCGGGGCAGGCGCGGGGGCTGCTGCCCTTGGCAGCTCGGGAACATTCCAAAGCCAATTGTCCCCTCGTCTGGGAAGAACTTTCCCAGGCCTTTGCCCGGCAACTGTATTCACCTGGGAGCTCAGGAGCCCCGAAAGGCCAGAGGCAAAGGCGCTTGCCGTGAAGAATGCCTACTGTATACCAGGCTGCCCACACCCAGATCCTGTCAGCTTCCACGGTTTTGGCAAAACCTGTCCATCCTGCTTGTTGGGACAAATTCCTGGGCAGGCAGCACAGCCTGCAGGTAACAGACGCGCTGGGAGAGGAGCGCCCCGCTGGAGCCCTTCCCCGGAAGCGCGGGGCGCAGGCCGGTCAGCAGCATCTCCCGGCGGCCCTGCCAGGTGCGTCCGGGGAGGCAGGCAGGAGAGCTGCTTTCTGGGCAGACCCCCGCAGCCGCCCCGTGACCAGAACAGATTCGACTGGCTTCTGCCTGACAGAACCGATGGTCGATGGTCGGAGGAGGAGAAGGAGGAGCGAAATCTGAGCAGCAGATGCGGGGAGGACTCTGCCCTCCCCTTCAAGACCAGGGGGGCGGGCGGCGGGAGGCAGAAAGGGAGACGGGGAGGGGGACTCCGAGCCCAACTCACCGAAAGGGGTCTCTGGAGGTGAAGTACGCCGAGATGGACAAGTAACTCCCCATCTTCTTCCCACACCGGACCAACACGCTCCGCCGCAAACCCGTCCGGGAGCGCCTCAGGCCGGCTGCGGCCGGCCACCATGACAGGCCCGGGGCTCCCGGCACCTCTGGCTGCGGGCCGGCTGCCCGGCGCTCACCTCTCCCTCCGGAGGAGCAGCTGAAGAGGTGCGAGGGCTCTGGCCTCCTGCAGATGCCCGCAGGGTCTCATGGCAGGGACGGTCCCCCCCGCACCCCCACCCCAGTCCTCGGCAGCTCCGGCTGCCCCTCGGGACGCCGCCGGGAGGACCACCGCTGCGCGGAGGCTACGCGCACACAGGCATTCCGGGGCCGGGGCCGGTGACTAGCTAAGAAAGAGGCGCTGCTGTCAAGTTAGCCTTCCCCCTCGGCCCCACCCCTGACGAGGGAGGGAGGGAGGGAGGAAGAGGAGGGGCTCCTCGCGGAACCGAGGTGTGTGGTTGGAGCAGCTATTAGGAAACAGACCTTGCAGGCAAGGGGTGGAGCCGGGCTGCGGGGAGGCTGGAGGCAGGCGCCGCTGCAGACAATAACCAGGGCCGGCGGAGCGTCCATCCCCGAGCTCGGGGGGCGGGGCAGGGCGGGAGAGAGGGTGCGCACGGCGGCCCCCTCGTCCCCCCGGCCCGAGAAGCCGCCCCAGGGATGGTCTCAAGGCTGGAAGGTGCAGAAAAAGCCCAGGATACCAGTTCCAGGCCAAGCCACGCCCCCCAGAAGAGGGGGCGGGGGTGCCGGGCTCTCTGGCCGGAGAAGACAGGTCCGGAGAGATGCCCTCTGGGTTCTGGCATCGCCTTGGTCCTGGCACTAGGCTCCCCATTCATCCCTTCCCTCTGCCTGGCCTGGGGACAGCTCCCAGGGCCGGCCGGCGGGGGCTGCCCCTCCTCTCCGGGGAAGATCTGCGCGGAGGATGAGGATGAGGATGAGGATGAGGAAACAGCCCCGGTGGTAACTGACACTTGACCTTGCTCCATGTGGCAAGCGCTGCAGAAGCACCTCTCCTGTTTCTCTGAGGTGGCAGTGACCTCCACTTTAGAGAGACGGCAAGTTTCCCTGAGGCCGGAAAAACCAGGCAGCGGCGGGGCTGGGATGTAAATGTAGGGCCACGTGACTCCAGAGCCAGGGCCACCAGCCCCGAAAAACGTCCCAAGTAGGGTTGAGCACAGGGACTGGAGCCTGTCATCTGTCCCCCCTCTCTCATTCATTGGCTCTTTCCCAGAATGCCATCCCTCAGCCGTCCTGGGCAGTGGTGCTTCTTTGACTGTGCCCGCGGTAACCAGGCCTCTCAGACTGTGGGGGTGATGGGCCTCGGTATCTGGAGTTGAGGGAATGCTTTGCCTGAAGCCCCAGGGCTGCCCAAACCAGAGCCCACCACTGGGAAGCCCTTTACCCCCCCCCTGCCTACGGGGCTGCTGGGGGAAAAGGCAGGGCTGCTGGAGAAGACCAGGGCACGTCCAGACCTCACGGCTGAACCCGAGGGAGTGCCACCAGCTCTCTCCCGCCGGGCGCAGACGCCTCACCCTGTCACCGTGACGGAAAGGTCTGTGGCAAAGGTGGTGACTGGGTTACAAGGGAGCATTTTCCCATTCCTCTACTGGTCACTGGGCACAGGGATGGATAACAATGGATGTGGTAACATAGTGTGTTTGCACCTGTTATAAGCTACCACTTGTGTTATAGTCTCTGAATCTATTTTTTAAGACATTTTTATGGTGGTAAATATATACACACACATGTGTATGATGTCACATTTGGCATTATAACCATTTTTTAAAAATATATTTTATTGCTCTTTCACAGAGAGGAAGAGAAAGGGAGAGAGAGCTAGAAACATCAATGAGAGAGAGACATCGATCAGCAGCCTCCTACATGCACCCTGCTGGGGATGTGCCCACAACCAAGATACATGCCCTTGACCAGGATCGTACCTGGGACCTTTCAGTCCACAGGCCAATGCTCCATCCACTGAGCCAAACCTTCCTCGGCATTACAACCACTTTTAATGCACAACCTGTAGCATCAGTGACATTCACAATATTGTGCAACCTTCACCACTATGTCCAAACGTTTTCACCACAATGGCCTATTATGTTTTAAAACGCACCTGTCCTTTGACGCTCCAGGGCAACTCCTCCACTCTACCCCAGTCCAGCCCCCGGTCCCCCAGTGCCCTTGTCTGTCACAGCTCTTTCGTCTGAACTCCAGCTGATGGGGCCAGTTCCCAGAGGGTTTGCAGGACTGGGGGCCCGGGACTGCAAGGCCCTCAGTCCTCCTGGAGTCTGGCCCAGGTTGGTCCTGCCGTGCCCTCGGGGTCTCCCTGGCTGCAGTCAGAGGGCTATGGGTGAGGTATGGGAAGGTGGGCGGCAGGCACAGCCAGAGGGGAAGAGGCCCGGATGGGGCATAGTCCCAAGAGGGGGAAGTTTTAAGCAGAGGGAGGAAAACAAACAAGCTTAGGAGCAACTGTGAAGGGACTTGAACTTCCAACCTTCTGATTTGGAATCAGACACCTTACCTATTAGGCCCCGAGGACTCCCCCCACCTCCTAAGACAATCGCATAAACTTGCCCAGGACTGCATCTGTTCTCTCTCTCTTTTTTTAAAAAAAAATATATTTTATTGATTTTCCACAAAGAGGAAGGGAGAGGGGACAGAGAGCTAGAAACATTAATGAGAGAGAAACATCATCAGCTGCCTCCTGCATGCCCCCCACCGGGGATGTACCCACAACCAAGGTACATGCCCTTGACAGGAATCGAACCTGAGACCTGTCAGTCCGCAGACTGATGCTCTATCCAAACCGGTTTCGGCACATCTGTTCTCTATTATACTTCAACTGTCAATAGATGGCGTAGATGTTATTATTATCCCCCTTTCAGAGACGGGGAAACTGAGGTTCTGAGCGTGATGTCGCTAGCCTGAAGACAAACTACTGTCAAGAGGTGAGGCTGGGCTTCAAACCTAGAAAATGTGATTCTGGAACAGGGATCAGGACACTCTCTTTTTTCCTTTCTCTAACAGGCCACAGAGCAAATCTTTTAGGCTTTGCGGGCCGACACAAATACAGACCCCGTCACAGCTACTCAACTGTCCCTGCAGCACCAAAGTGGCCATACAGAAAACATAAACAAGTGGCTGTGTTCCAATAAAACTTTATTTGTGGACACTGACGTCTGAATTGCATGTGCTATGACGTATTCTTTTGCTCCACCCCTCTTCTTTCGCCTCCCCCAACCATTTAAAAAAGTGAAAATCACAGGACGTACAGAAATAGGCCGTGGGGCTACCATGAACCGATCTCTGCTCCAGAGCCAACGCACTCAACCACACCGTTTACTGTCTCTAATGGCAAAGACCAGCATGGGCATTCGGGCCAAACTCAGCCACCTCTACCTGCTGTCACACAGACATCACTCTGCAGCTGCAGAGGCAGCGGGAAGCCAGCGCTAACAGGTGCTCCCCCTCCCACACCACACGCTGCTCGCAGCCCTGACACACCCCGATGTGAACCTGTGCTCGTCAGCAGTGTGGAGACTCCCCTTTTCAGAGGAAAGGAGCAGAGCATGGTGAGTTTAGACTGCTTGCCTGAGATCCCCCAGCTGTGTGAGGGGATTCGAACTTGAGCTCTATCTATACTGAACTCTACCGTTGCTACGCTGGAGCCCAGTCTGGGCCCGGAGCCAGACTGTCTGGGTTTGCATACGACAATGCACTGCACGTAAACCCTTGGCACACGGTCTGGAACGCATTAGGGCTTGATAAATGTTCGCTGCTAATATCATTAAGACTATTGTTACCGCCGCTATGGGCTAGCTCTGTGGCCTTCAGCAAGTCGCTGCCTCTGTCTGGGCTGTGTCGAGGTCCCTAAATAGCTTCCAGCTTCAATGTTTTTCAGCCCGCTGAGGTTACAGAGGGCTCTCCCCTTTTTCCTTGTGTCTGAAGCTGAGTTCAAACTCCTGGAACTGGCCCTGAGGGGTTCAAGATCCTGGCCTGGGGGCCACACAGGAGAAGAGGTGGGGCAGCGTGCAAGGAAAGGGGGGGAGCAGCGCACAGGACGCTGAAAGGGCTGCACAGCTGGGGAGCTGGAAGCTCTCCTTCTCCCAGCCACAGAGCTAACTATTTCTCACCAAAAAAAACCTATTACGCTCCCCTGTAATTCTATCAGGCAAGAAGGGGGCCCCAAATTAAGTCTGAAACTAGCAAATTGTCTTCTAATGGCACCCTCTGATTCCCCAGCTGATGAGCGGAGTGCAGATGGAAGAAAACGCAAGCCGCGCAGAGGCAGGGGCCAGGGAGCCCGTGAGCATAACTCCTCCTGACATTTCACACAGCTCTGCTGCTCCAGCGGTGGCGGGCGCAGTGAGTCGGTGTCTAGGAATGCGAGCGGGAGGCTGCAGGCGTTCTCTGCTCCCCCTGCGCCCCTCACAAAGGGCTCGGTGGGTGGGTGGGTGGGTAACTCGGGAGAGGTCGTCTCGAGGCCACAGAAACTGCCTCCCCCTACAGAGGGGCAGCCAGAAGCAGAAGCCCCTCCTCAGTGGGACCCAGGAGCCTCTCGTAAACCCCGGTTTCAGGAGGAACCCCGCAAGGGCGGATCACCAGATGTGACAAGCGGCAGGCCATTCAGACCCCAAGTGTGTTGTAGTTCCCTTGGGGGCCAACTTCAGAGTACTCCCGGCCACCCTGAACTAGAAGGTGGAAGGTTTTCACTGGAGGATACACTTCCCCCTGTTGCCCTTGGAGACGGACGGGTCCTGCATGGAAAGCTGCTCTGCTAGGTCCCCAGAACCGCTGGCAGAGGATTCAGCAGTGACAGCCGCCAGAGGCATCCGCGGGGATGCTTGGCCAGGCGGTTAAGGACGGGAGAAGATGGCAGGACAGGTGTCAATCTCCTGCACGTTTCACAAGTTGTCAGCCTAGCTGGAAGCCAAGCAAACTGACTCCTCGGAACCAGCTAAGACCCAGAGCAGAACCAGCTAAGACACAGGGCCTGAAGGCATCTCTGAGAGGCCGGAGACAGTGGCCTTCAAGGCCAGCAGCCCAGAACGAGCACTCTGGGGAGGAGTGGTCAGTGAATAACCCCAACCTCCCCTCCGAAGAAGGCTCTGGTCAGGTAAGGTGCGACCCAAGGAATGATGTCCACCTGGGGCCTGCTACTGGCCTGGAGGACCCCGGCCAGGGAAGGGAGCTCCCGGAGACACTGTAGCTTCTGAGTCCTGAAAGGTGAGCACTACCACCTCCATTTACTGACTATTTGTCTTTTCCTTTTTTTTTTTCTTTTTAAATGTATTTTTATTGAGTTCAGAGAGGGAGAAGGAGAGAGAGAGAGAAACATCAATGGTGAGAGAGAATCATGCCCCCTTATTGGGGATTGAGCCCGCAACCCCAGGCATGTGCCCTTGACCAGAACTGAACCCGGGACCCTTCAGTCCACAGGCTGAGGCTGCATCATCCACTGAGCCAAACCGGCCAGGGCAAGGCTTGGCCGATTTCAGACTTCAGAAGGACATTTACAGACAGACGTCGTATTCCCTGCCCCCACTTCAGAAGAAAAGCTCGTGCCTGGGAGAACACTACAGAACAAAGAGATGGTCACCCTGGAAGGGCCTGACCCAAGCGTCCAAAGAGAAAGGTGGTCCTTCGGCAACAACGTCACTGGCCCAGCAAACACTGGGTCCGCACTGGGTCCTAGGGACTCCGCTAAGCTCTGGGAGACAAAGACGAACTAGAGGTGAGGCTCCAGACTTAGAGAATGTCACACCCCAAGAGTGACAGGGATATCACCGAGGTCTGAGGGAAACAGCCAAGATGAAGGGAAAGGTCTCCTCTGATTGGTTGGGGAGAGGTGAGATTTGGGGAGGCTCAAATCCACTCTAAGACGAATATCGCCAGGCAGACAAGAGCCTTTCAACCTGAAGGCGCCACATGTACAAACGCAACGAGGCAAAACCGAGAATGGCCGGTAAGCGTTGGTGCAGAGAGGAGTCTGGGTAGTGGAGGAGGGCAGGGGCAGAGCACCCAGGTTAGGGTCTGCCAGGCCAAAAAGTTGCCCAGAGGCAGTGAAAGGTTTTCCGAGGTGTTTACATGAGCGGAGGTTCCCAATGAGAAGGAGGGTAAGTCCAAAACACCAGAGAGCGCGCTGGTCTTTGGCTGCTAGTCTGACTCTCTCAGGTCTGCCTTCGGCCGGGTAGATGTCCACATGACCGGTCTGCAGGCCAACGAGCGTCCCTACCAGCAGACCATGGGTTCGTCCTCAGGCCACATGTCTAGTGAGTTGGTCATTTTAATAACTGGGATTTTTCTGGATGGGCCGTAAGCTCCTAAGAATGAGATCGTAATCTCTTGTAGATAACCATCCGCTGCTGCTCTGCGAGACTAACATTAGAAAATGGGACAGCCGACATTCGGAGTCACGTGCAGTGTCTACATCCATGGTGTCCTGGCTGGACTGGGGGTAAAATGCCGTGGACACCTTCACCGAATGCCACAGAAGGCCCGGAGAAGAGCCCGGCCTGGCACAGAAGACCTGAGAATGCGACCCGTCTAAAAACAAACTGGCTGCTGAAACCGGTGTGGCTCAGTGGATAGTGTCGGCCTGTGGACTGAAGGTCCCAGGTTAGATTCCAGTCAAGGGCATGTATCCTGTTTGTGGGCACATCCCCAGTGCGGGGTGTGCAGGAGGCGGCTGATCAATGTCTCTCTCTCATAGATGTGTCTAACTCTCCAACCCTCTCCCTCCCTTTCTGTAAAAAAATCAATAAAATATATTTAAAATAAAATAAAATAAAATAAAAACTGGCTATGGGAACTGAGGCAGGCCATGAAACCTTGTCTGGGCTTCCACTGATTGCTCTGTAAAGGGAAGGAGTTAGGTGAGCAAAACTATCCCACGCCGGTATGTCAATGCTGAAGGTAGCCAGGAGGAAGGGGTTGTGGTCAGAGAAAGGCTGACTGGCTGACCACCCAGAGGTTGGCGTCATCTTGGACAATGACCCCAATCCAGGCCTCATTTCTGGCCCAATCGGTCCAGAAGCAGTCCCCAGAGAGGTGCAGACATTCTAGGATGCTTCTATGTAACCATCTGTCAATCCCACTGTCCACTTACGAACTGACACTTGAAATCAGAAGGTGTACCCACATACCTTAGACAGGTACTCCCTCCGGACCTTTCCTGTTACCAAGAGTCCCAGGAAGCTGAGTTAAGCATGAGAAGGTCCCTCTGTGAGCATGGACTTAAAGGGAAACGAGAAGCCATGGAGAGACATTTCATGCTGGCAGGAGTGAGCAGCCAAACCAGCCATGCTTGTAACAAAGAACCCTTTTCTGGTAACCAAATCCAGATTCAGTCTCTGGACACACTACTAGTTTTGCTTCATTGACTTTTCTCTTTCTGTTTCACTGCTGGCCACTCAGTATTCTATTACTTTTTTAAAAAAACTAATTTTTTATGGGAAAATAATCATTACTTCTTTATTTTTTAAAAAATATATTTTATTAATTTTTTTACAGAGAGGAAGGAAGAGGGATAAGAGAGTTAGAAACATCGATGAGAGAGAAACATCGATCAGCTGCCTCCTGCACACCTCCTACTGGGGATGCGCCCGCATCCAATGTACATGTACCAGAATCAAACCTGGGACCTTTCAGTCCACAGGCCAATGCTCTATCCACTGAGCCAAACCTGTTAGGGCTCATTAATCCTTCCTTCCTTCCTTCCTTTCTCCCTTCCTTCGTTCCTTCCTTCCTTCTTTTTTTAATGTATTTCTTTATTGATTTCAGGAAGGAAGGGAGAAGGAGAGAGAGAGAAACATCAATGATGAGAGAGAATCATTGATTGGCTGCCTCCTGCACGCCCCCCCCCACTGGGGACCGTCATTGCTTCTTTAAATGCATAACAATCACCCATTCACATATTGTTCAGCCTGGGCGCCATTTGGCTCGGCTAATAGAAGCTGGCTAACACTCACGAATGCTCCCTCTGAACAAGGCTCATTTGCCCCTCGCAATAACACTAGGACCTAGGCAGTAGGTCAGAATCTCCATTTCACAGATGAGAAAGTGAAGCACAGAAAGGGTGAGTAACTTGCCCAAGGCGCACAGCTAATAAGCGGCAGAGGCAGGATTTGAACCAAAGTTGAGTCTGTGCTCTTAACTGCCACACCTTACTGCTCCCCTGGCGTGGCTATCTAATGAGTTTAGTCCCCATTTCCCAGTTCTTGTGGAATCACCAACCTATCCACCCCTCCCCACCATAAATCACACACGGGTAAAAGACACTTTGTAAGTATGTATTCCGTTTCTCCACTCTATACCTAACGGGCATCTTTAGCTAATGCCATCCTTCAAAGACTTCTAAAATTTTAAAAACAAACAAACAAAAACACTTACTATTAGCAATGAGATTTGTCACTTTTCAGAGCCACTCACAGTGACATTGGGCTAGAGTAGCTGACCTCATTCCTCCTTCCACTGTCTCTCCCTCTCCAGGGTTGGTTCTTGTCTGGGTTGTACCTGCAGAGAAGTGCTGCTGGCCGGGACTCCTGGGTCAGACTTTCTGACTCCTCTGGGGACAGGAGACAAGTCTTTATAACTTCTCACCTCAACGCTTACAGGCAATTTTCCAAAACAGCCCCATGTCGGGAACCAATTCCTCCCTGCCTGCCGTTTACAGTAACTGCCGTGGTGACTGCGAAAGAAAGGACGGTGGGGGAGGG
>PVJN01054451.1:0-13402 GCA_004026805.1 Lasiurus borealis | reverse complement strand
GGGAATCTTACTGCCCCACAACCCCAGGGGCAGATGTGGTTGCTTCTTCTTCTCCCTTCCCATGTGGGCCTCAGGACACAGTCTCGTTTTTGTGGTTTGCTTATTTGTTTTAATTTATTTTTATATTTATTGATTTCAGAGAGGAAGGGAGAGGGAGAGAGAGAGAGAAAAACATCCATGATGAGAGAGAATCATGGATAGGCCACCTCTGGCATGCCCCTTAGGGGGGATTGAGCCCAAGACCAGGGCATGTGCCCTGATCGGGATTCGAATCTGGGACCCTATGGTCTATAGGCCGACGCTCTATCCACTGAGCCAAACAGGTCAGGGCAACAGTCTCATTTTGAAGCACTAGATCACCCTGTCACCCTACTGGACTATGCCCTCTTCGGAGGCTGTTCAACACAGTGCCTCTCACAGAGACAAGGATTCTGCCATCCACAGTTGAGAGGCCACCAGCGAGTGTGTGCCTTGAGTCAAACAGTGTTGGGTGGAGTTTGGTTAATAAATGAATGGACAAATGAATATGGTCCATTCATTTGTCCATTCATTTATTCTAACAGCATTTATTGAGCACCTAGTATGTGGCAGGTCCCATGCTGGACATTAGGGTGGCCACAGTTAGAATGGGAGGGTAGGGATGGATGCCACTAGGGTGTGATCAGTTAGGATAGGTTTTGGAACCTGGTAAAGTTAGGTTTGCATCTGTGGTGCCCCCAATACTATGTGTATGACCTTAGTCATACTGGTAACCAGAGGATTTCTCTGAGCTGGAGGTTCCTCTTCTGTCAAATGGTGCGGTTTTGAAGGTTAAAAGTGGATGAAGAAGTACTAAGCATGGGAGCACGCAATACATGTTAGGTATGTTTTTGCTGTTAGGATTGGGTCAGGAGAGGTGGGCGGGATTAGGGTTGAGGTGGGATGGGATTGGCATTGGGATAGAAAGTGAGCCGGGGAAGGGATGCCTGGAGAGTGAAGCTAGATTAGATGGGACTGGGGTTGGAATGGTTTGGGCTGGATGAGTGCGACTCCTAGAAAGGGGTCCAGGGAGCATTCCCTGGAACTGGGCCTGACTTACCTACAGGCTGGCAAAGGATGTCATCCCGGGTGAGGGAACACTGATGCAGGGGCCCTGCTGTCCTGTTGGTTCTAGAACTGGTGACCAGGAGCCTGAGTGGGAGGGTAGACCACAGAGTTGAGCCGCTTGCTGATACCCTCCTCCCCCCTGCCTGCCCACGCACAGTCTGCCCATCCCAGACCCACGGGCTCACAGGCTCCGTGTCTGGAAAACCACGGAGCAGGCACAGACCTGGGAAAGGCGGGCAGACTCCACATTCTGTGGAAGCCATTGCTCAACCTCTATCTTTGCACAGCTCCAGGCAGGATTGGTAAACACACCCCTCTCCACCCTCTGGCCCACCCTGACAGAGAGGGGTGATAGTAGTGGTAAATAAGGACCCTGCTCTCTGGTGGCCGTGGGAGGGACCCAGGAAGCCACCAGCAGCACCATTGGTTATCCTGGGGGCAGCGCCAGCCTTTCATTGGTTGCCAGGGAGAGAGGGCCGCCCCAGCTGGTGCCCCTATCCTATGAGTCGGTCAGAATTAGAGGTGGGGGTGGGCGCCTCCGCCTGATTAAGCCTCAGAAGATGTGATGCCCAACAGCAAATTTTGACCCCTAACCCACCCACCCTAAGCTCAGCCTAAACCTTCTTACTACTCATGCTGTCCAGGGAGGGCTGAGCTGCCTGAGGCAGGGAGTGAGCGCCCCATCCTAGGGTTGTGAGGAAGGAGTGCTGGGGCAGGGGCCCAGCTGCTGGGCTTGGCAGCAGCGAACCAAGTTCAAGGTCTCTGTGCTGAGGGCAGTAGGAAGCCACAGAGGGCTTTATTTATAAAAGGGAAGAACAAAATTAGTCTATGGCTCAAAAGGTCATAATGAGGCTATAGTGGGTTGGGGGAGGGCAGGAAGGAGATATGTCTCTACTTTTCCACTTCCCATCAATCTACATCTTTCAAAATTATAAAACGGCCCTTTTGTCTGATGTCTCATCGAGGCAGCAGTGGTACCAGCTGCTCTTCGAGTGCCTCTACGCTGCCCCAGGATGACAAGAAGAAGAAGAAAGCTGCTGGAAAGTCGGCCAAGAAAGATAAAGACCCAGTGAACAAATCTGGGGCAAGGCCAAAAAGAAGACATGGTCCAAAGGGAAAGGTCGGGGCAAGCTCAATACCAAGTCTTGTTGGACAAAGCAACACATGACAAACTCTAAGGAAGTTCCCAGCTATAGGCTTTTTATAGCCCCAGCTGTTGTCTCTGAGAGACGGAAGACTCCCAGTCCCTTGGCCAGGACAGCCCTAGGAGCTCCTGGGTAAAGGACTTGCTAAACTAGCTTCAACGCACAGAACTCAAGTCGTGCACACCAGGAACACCGAGGGAGGGGACGCCCAGCTGCTGGCGAAGATGTATGAACAACTGACCCCACCAGCTGTACATTTTGAAAAATAAAAAAAGTTCATTAAAATTTAAAAAGTATAAAACACATCCTTCACTTATCTCCACGGTTGATAGGATAATAATAACATCTACACCTGTGTGGGTGCTCCAAGCTGACTTCCACCCAAGGCCCCCACATTGCCAGAGCCAACCTCTCAGCAGCCTGGGCATAAGTGACAGTCCCCTCCTGGAACCCTCTCTCCTTGACCTCCTCCAACCTCTCTTGTGACTCCTCCCCAGGCCCCTTCGCATGCTCCTTCGCTGGCTGACTTCTCAACGGAGTCCTGCGGCTTGATCTTGCTCCTTGCCAGCCACCTTCTCTAGTGACCCCCTGCCGCCCCATGGCTTCCATCCTCCCACCAATGCTGAGATTCCCACCTCGGCGGCATCTTCCAGCAGAAGGCAGACTAACCTGGCTGTAGAAAGCAGAGTAAGGTCCACCGCCCCCCTCACCACCTCCCCGCTAGATGTCCCAGCCCTAATCTCCCGACCCTGTGACGACGCTACTTTTCATGGTCAAAGTGATTTTGTGAATTTGATTTAGATAAGGATCTTAATGTTGGGGAGATTATCCTGGATTTTTTAAATTATCTGGCCTCCCATGCTCCAAGGCTGGCTCATTCTCGCAAACTTTATTTTTCTCTTTCTTTAAATGTTATATTTGGAGGAATGTCTTAATTTTTATGTTTGACAGAAACTTTGTCTTTTTTATTTTTTGTTAATCCTCATGGAACGATATTTTTTTTCCATTGATTTTTTTGGAGAGAGGGAAAAGGAAGGAGAAAGGGAGGGAGGGAGAAAGAGAGAGAGAGAGAAAAAAAAAACATCAATGTGAGAGACTCATAGATTGGTTGCCTTCACACACACCCCAGTAGAGACTGGGAATCAACTCGTGACCCTTCAGTGCACAGGCCACGCTCTAACTAGTGAACTACACTGGCAAGGGCTAAAGGTTATTTTTCAATTACAGTACATTCAATGTTATTCTGTATTTGTTCCAGGTGGAAAGCATAGGGCTTAGACAACCATGCACTTTTACCAAGTGATTCCCTCATGTTTCAGGTACTCACCTGGCGCCACACATAGTTATTACAATATTACTGACCATATCCCTATGCTATACTTAGCATTCCCATGACTATTTGTAACCATTTTGGAGTCTGGGACCTTTACAATGGAAAGATAATAAATCTGTATTGTTTTAAGCCATAAAATGTATTATAACTTATTGCAGTAGCAACAGGAAACTAATACAATAACCATTTTCCCATTGTGTAAATAGGCATTGCACACTGAAAATGTCCAACGCAGAACACATGGTCTTGACCTCCATGCCTGCCCTGCCCGCCTTCCCCAGCAACATACGGCACCAGCAACCACCACAGTCCACATCCCCGAGCCTGGGCTTCCTTGCTTCACCTTTCACTCACCCCACATCAAATCCTTTTCTTTTCTTTTCTTTTTAATTTATCAATATTACAAATTTATTTTAACAAACATCAGTCAGAATTTTTTGAAAATGTGACATTTTTCCTAATGTTTAGGTGGAAAATTTTAAGTCCAGAAATATTGTACATTTTGAAAACGAACAAAAAAAAAGTGGGAAATACATGATGAGATATTGAGATATATTTTAAACAAATTTAAAATAGTGAGGTTGTTGCAGAAACCAAACAGAACAAGCAACCAACCAGAAATCCATGTTGGGTGGGTCAGAATCCCAGGTCCAGGAGGGACCTGGGACGTGTGTTTGGAGATGGGGACCTGGTGAGCGGCAGCAATAGAGCGCATTCCTTCTCTCCCTGCCTTGCCACCGTCCTGACCACCAGCCTCTCGCCTGATGTGTGGTAATACCATCCTAACTGTTGCTTTTGCTTTTTAAAATCCACTTGTAATTTACACAGTCACTCCCCTGCTTCAGTAGCTTCCAGTTCACTTAGAAAGAGTCCATACCTCTCGAGGCAGCCCACAGGGCCCTTCACGATCCCGCCCCTCCTGCCTCTGAGACTTCCCCTCCCACTGCTTCCCTCTCTAAGCCCCACTCCACACTAGCTGGCTGCTGCTGTGTCCTCTGCCTGGTCTCTCGCCTCCCAGGCCCCAAGGTTGGCTCATTCTCACAAATGCCGTCTCCAGCCAGCCCCACCTCACCGCCAGTTCCTCTGCTTCCAGTCACCCTGTTTTACTTCCTTCGGAGCCTGTCCCCTCTGTAGCATCCTGCCTACATGTTTGCATGCTTCTATCTGTCCCTCCCAGCGGCCTGCAAGTTCCCCAAGGATCTTGACTATCTTGTTATTCCCAGGGTCTGGAACAGTGCCCGGCACAGAGCTAGGGCTCAGGAAGTATTTGGTGAGTGATGACGAACTGACTGCCCAGGCACAGGTGAGGGGACTAATCCCGGGCAGGGCTGAGGGGTGGAGAGCTGGGTGCAGCTGAACTCTGTAAGCTCTGCAGCTGAGCCCCCAAATTAGGTCACCTACCCCACACCCTGCCTTTCCCTCCCCAGGCTCCTCCCCAACCTGAGCCTCAGCCTGGGCCCCAGCGGCTCAGAACTGCGCTCTGCCCCAGGCCCTGTTTCAGTGCGGCAGGTGCAGGCCTTCCTCCACAGCCTTTGTCCAAGCTGCTTGCTCTGCCTGCAGTGCTTGTCCCCCTTCCCTCCCCCCACCCCGCCCCTCACTTCCTACTGAGAGTCATCCCATCACTCAGGAAGCTCCTCAGGAAGCCTTCTCCAAAGAAAGAGCAATGTGACCCTCCAAGCCGGCCAGGTGGCCTGACGACTAGACCCCATCCCACCCCTGGCTTTTGTTCCCACCGAGACCACAAGGGCAGCTGCCAGGCTGTGCCTGGAGGAACCCAAGGTCGCCCGTTCACATAAGTCACGCAAGGCTGCGGACTGGGGCTCAGTCTGAGCTGCCTCTGCCACCCACCTCCTTATGGCCCCACCACGGTCGGTGGTCTCCGGGTCTCCAGGTTTGCTGACTGAGTGACTGATAAACTAACTAAACAGTAACTGAACCTGCTATCAGCCAACAACCCACCTGATGGATTCACCCAACTGGAACCCATCTCTCTTCTCAGCGTATTGCCACTCCCCCCTCCGCCCTGGGCAGGCCTTCCTTCTGTCCCACTGCATCCCCACTGTGGCAGCCATGCCCGCCATGCCGCCAGCCCGGCCGCTATGTTTTAGGGAGACGCAGCATGAGGGAGAGGGGACATGTTCTCACACGCAGGGCACGGAGGCCTGCTCCTCCTGCGGCCTGGTGGCCCACGGAGCACTTCCTGCCCCCACAGCAGGCGCGTGGTCTCTGGCTCCGTCATTGCCTCCCACCACATCCTCCGTGAGCCCCTCCACCTCAGCAGGTGTGCAGGGCCTTCATGAGCCCAGTCCTGGGTGGGCTCAGAGCTTCTGTTCTGGGGCTTCAAACTCCCCTTCTCCATGGAGGCCTGTCAGCTGCTGAGGGAGGGAGCCCTCCGCCTGCCAGGCCTGGAGCTGGGGAGGGCCCGCTGTGGTATTGGTGCGAGGGGACGGAGGGGGAGAGGGGCATAAATCACTCAGACTGAAACCCGGTCAGAAACACGAAGAAATTTAAGAAACTGAATGCTAGGCCCACGCATTAGCCTGATCCAGCAACTCCAGTGCTGGGCACATGCTCGAGGGAGGGAAGGGCACTGGTCCACTGGGAGAAGGGCCGGGCCCTGCTACTCATAAAGCCCAGGGAACAGTCCAAATCGCTAGTGACGAGAATGAACCCCAGCCACAGGCAAGCCCATGGGGGAGAGTCACAGGTTATGTCCAGGCAGAGACGCCTAACATAATGGTGTGCCTACTGTGTGCCTGGTTTATAATACATTCAAGAACAAGCAGACCTGCCCAGCTGGTGTGGCTCAGAGGTTGAGCGTCGACCTGTGAACCAGGAAGTCGGGGTTCCATTCCTTTTCAGGGCACATGCCTGGGTTGCAGGCTGAATTCCCAGTGTGGGGTGTGCAGGAGGCAGCTGTTCCATGATTCTCTCTCATCATTGATGTTTCTATCTCTCTCTCCCTCTCCCTTCCTCTTTGAAATCAATTTTAAAAATATTTAAAAAATAACAAATAACTATGGTGAACACCTCATTCGTTTGACCTGCTGCTAGTACTGATCGTATGATTCACAGCATATTTCTTCCATTTTTGGAACAATGAGCATGCCTAGTCTGCTGCCATTCCAAGCAGGAACCATAAACAATCTGTCCTGAGAATCCTCCAGGGCTAGGATCTGGGAGTGGAATCACTGAGCCCAAGGCCACGTGTATCTTCAGTTTGACCACACATGGCAAACTTGTTCTCCAACGTGGTTACACCAATTTACATCTTCGAAAGTTTCTATACAGCCACATCCTTACCAATAGAATCTCATCAGATTTAGTGTTTTGTTTGTGTAATGAGTGGGTACAGATGATATTTTCAAAAGATAAGATATCATGATTGAGCTTTAATTTGGCCAGAAACTATGCCAAACCCTTTAAAACATGCGTGAGCTCAGCAGTCTTTGCATCAGCCCTGAGAGGCAGGGGAACCTCTGAGTTGGAGATGAGAAGTGAGGCTGTGGGGGAGGCGTTGCTCCAAATACAAAGGGAAGCTGCCACTGAGCCACGGCCACCAGAGCCACAGCTGCCCGTTAGCCACCTCCCCGTCCTGCCTCAGAATTTCCATTTCTATTTTATTTTATTTTTAAAATTATGTTTTGATTGGTATTAGAGACAGAAGAAGGAAGAGAGATAGAAACATCAATAATGAGAGAGAAACATCGATCAGCTGCCTTCTGCACGCCCCCTACTGGGGATCGAGCCCTCAACCTGGGCATGTGCCCCAACCTGGAATTGAAAGAGTGATCTTTTGGTTCATGGGTCGACATTCCACCACAGAGCCATACCAGATGGGCCAGAATTTCCATTAAAAAAAATATATTTTTGTCACTGTTTAGAATTCCTACACTGAGCATGTGGTACTTTGGTTAGAGACAAAAGAGCCTTTAAAAGTGTTATCTAGCCCTAACCGGTTTGGCTTAGTGGATAGAGCATCAGCCTATGGACTGAAGGATTCCAGATTCAATTCTTGTTAAGGGCACATGCCCAGGTTGCAGGCTCAATACTTGGTAGGGGGTATGCAGAAGGCAGCCGATAAATTATTTTCCCCTCATTATTGATGTTCATCTGTCTCTCTCCTTCTCTCTTCCTCTCTGAAATAAATTAAAAAATGTATTTAAAAAAAACACATTATCCTAGCTAATAAAAAAGTAATAAGCAAATTAACCATCACTCTGCTACACCCACAAGCCATGCCCACCAGCTAATCAGGAGTGAGTATGCAAATTAACCCAACCAAGATGGCTGTGGCCATGAAGAGAGCAGGAGGCTTGGGTTTCCCCAGCAATGGAGGAAGTCAAGCTTTCCGTACACCCTGGCTGGCCCAGGCCTCCACTCCAGGCTACAAAGTTTCAATTATACAAGATAAATAAATCTCAGATAACAGGGCCTCCATTTGAGTGGCTGGGGGTGGCGAGGGGATGTGGCTGGCCTGCAAACCACCACAGGCCCCTTGCCCAGGCCACCCCACACCTCAAGGGAACTCCCACCTTGATCTAGGACACCCTTCAGAGCAAATCAGCCAGCCCCCATCCATGCACCAGGCCTCTGTCCTATCTAATCCTCCTATCTAATAAAAGAGTAATATGCAAATTGACACTCACTCCAACACAAGATGGCTGCCACAAGATGGCCAGCAGAGGAGGGCAGTTGGGAGGGACCAGGTCTGCAAGGGAGGGCAGTTGTGGGCAATCAGGCCAGCAGGGGAGGCCAATTGGGAGGGACCAGGCCTGCAAGGGAGGGCAGTTGGGGGCAATCAAACCTGTAGGGGAGGGCAGCTAGGGGTGATCAGTCCTGCAGGGGAGGGAAATTAGGGGGACCAGGCTTGCAGAGTAGGGCAGTTAGGGGCAAACAGGCTGGCAGGCATCAACCAGACTGGCAGGGGATTGGTTAGGAGGTAATCAGGCTGGTAGGCAGAAGCAGGTAGGGGCAATCAGGAAGGCAGGCAGGCAAGCAGTTGGGAGCCAGCAGTCCTGGATTGTTGGACATCCATCTAACTGCCCATTTAGGCCTGATCCTACCTGAATCAGGCCTAAGTGGGCAGTTGGACATCCCTCGAGGGGTCCCAGATTGGAGAGGGTGCAGGCTGGGCTGAGGGACACACACCTGTGCACAAATTTTGTGCATCAGGCCTCTAGGTCTATAATAATAAAAGTGTAAAATGCTAATTAGACTGGACAGCCAAACAGCGGAACAACCATCCATATGACCTTCCAGAGGAAGCCGGGGCTGCAAAGGCCGAGTCCTTGCATGAACTTCATGCATCAGGCCTCTAGTTTTAAAATAGTTTTGAAGTCCCCTAACCCTCACCTCAGCAATCAGGAAAGAGAGGGGCCAGATGAGGAGAGGGCCTGGGTGGACTGGCCTGGGGCTCACAACCTCTCCCTCCTTCTCTCTCTCCTTTATGCCTAGGAGAAAGTGCAAGGAGGTTCGCCCCAGACTGTGGGGATGGGATGCCAAGGCTTTTTCTGGGGCCCCTCGGTCCTCAGGCTGCCTGTGCTGAGTCCCACTCACCAGGTCTGGTTGCTGCTGGGGTCTTGGTGCAAAAGGGAGCTGAGCACATAAGGCCCGCGTTCCTCGGGAGTCACCCAGGTCCAGTTCACATCCACGTTGAAGGCCCCCAGAGGAGCCAGGCCTATGAAGAAAAGAGGAATATTTAATAAAACACGCACCTGGTGAGACTATGGCTGGGCCTTTTTGCCAGTTATTCCCTTAAGCCCTGCAGTGTCATCATCCCCTCTGTACAGATGAGAAAAGCAAGACTCCCAAGGACTTTTTCCCCCACGGGAACTGGACTGGAACAGGTATGTCTGACCCAGAGCCCCTGATCCTCCTACTGAACCTACCCTTGTCAGCTCCCTTCTCCAGGGGGTCTTCCCTGGGCTGCCCCGCAGAAACACCTCCCACCTTCTCCCACATCCCACCACACACTTCCTCTACCAGTCACATAGCACACGCTCATCACTGTTTGACCGAAGTAAAAATAGACAGTGAGTCCCAGGGTACATTCAGACTATGTACCCCCAAGTGACTCAAGAGAAAACATATGTCCTCAAAAATACCTGTACAAGAATATTTACAGCAGCTATTTGTAACAGTCCCAAACTGGAAACAACCCAAATGTGCATCCACTAGGGCGGAGATAAAATAACTGTGGTATAGCCATACAACAGAACACTACTCAGGAGTGAAAAGCAATGGACAACCGACATACACAGCAATATGGGTGAATCACAAACATCATTATGCGGAGAGACAGAAACCTTACATTAAAGAACATCCCCTGTATGATTCCACTTGTATAATGCTCTAGGACCAGAAAAACGGCCTATAGTAGAAAATATTGCCCAGTGGGTGTGGCTCAGTGGTTAAGTGTCTACCCATGATCCATGGTTCGATTCCGGTCAGGGCACATGTCCAGGTTGTGGGCTCAATCCCCATTAAAGGGTGTGCAGGAGACATCTGATAAATAATTCTCTCTCATCACTGATGTTTCTCTCTCTCTCTCTCTCTCTCTCTCTCTCTCTCTCTCTCTCTGAAATCAATAAAAACATATCTTTTTTAAAAAAAAATAGCCTTGGGGATTAACAGGGATAGGACAGGAAGGAACTTTCTGGGGTGATGCAAATATCGTATATCTTATTGGAGAGTTTGGATTACAAAGGTGTGTGCATTTGTCAAAAACACATTGAGTCATCCACTTAAAATTTGTGTGTTTTATTGTATGTGAATTTTACTTAAAAAAACAACCCTATGTAAATATTGAACTCTAGTTGATATATGGTGAAATATAAGATAGTTGATGGATAGATGGATATAGATACATATATGGGTGGATATACATGCCAGATATGTTTTATGTAATATATAATCTACACTAATAAAAGAGAAACATGCAAATTGACCATTACTTCATGATACCCACCAGCCAATCAGGGAGTGAGTATGTAAATTGCCCCCAGCCGGGGACAGCACGCATGCAGGCACAGAGCAACTGGGCGGGGCAGGACACCTTCTATGAGGGGGGAAATGGGGGGGTGAAGGAAGCTATAGGAGCGGTGCTCCGGCTGGAGCAAAGACTGAAGGCTCTGGCTGGAGTGAAGACTCTGGCCAGAGTGAAGATGGAAGATGGTGGCCAGAGTGAAGGCCTGGGTCGTGATTGCCAGAGGAAAACCAGTGCCAGCAGCCAGGGGAAGGAAGGCCTCTTGCACGAATCTTTGTGCAACAGGCCTCTAGTATAAATATATAAAGATATAAAGATAGCCCTGGCTAGGTAACACACTTGGTTAGAGCATTGTCCCGATACACTAAGGTTGTAGGTTTGATCTCTGGTTAAGGCACATACAGGGCATAATGAATGCATAAATAAATGGAACTGCAAATCAATATTTTTCTCTTTCTCCTTCCTTCTTTTTCTCTTCTCTTTCCTCTTTCTCTCTAAAATCAATTATTTATATATATATATATATATATATATATATATATATATACTTTGAATAATTATAAAGTCAGTGTTTATTAACACACAGCTCATTTTCAACATTTAAAGAAATCTGCATAAATGAATAAATTTTTTGTCAATGCCTGTTTTCAAACTGATGACCATTCTGGTCTAGGCACTGCTGAAAACATGAAGTAATGGAATCAAAAACACCAAGTATCATTTCATTTGATATTTGTGTGCCCTCAATTCATCTACTGTGCCAGTAAACTTTATCTTAATGTATCCCCATGAAAAAAGTCTAGTGGCACTTTAGGATAAATTTTCTTTGTTCTGGCTTCACCCGTTATTTCAAATCAGTTAAACCTAAAAAGGAGTGGAAAATTAAGTGAGTTGTCAGCTGTTAAAGTATATATGCTTAAAATCTGTTATTAAAATCTAGCCTTCCAGAGGCTCAGGAAGGAGGCGGAGTGTGAGAAGGCTTGGGGGCAGATCTCTTCCTGAACCGGCACAAAGCGAGCACCTGGACCTCATCCTTCCCTTCATACTCTGCCTTACCCAGGATGGCTTGTGGTGACTCATCAAAGATACACTACACTAAGGTAAAACGTGTTTTAAAATAATGGGGCAGGTGGAATTAAAAAAAAAAGAGACAGAAAATAATCAATAGGAAAAAGTAAGAAAAAAGAAAAAGAAAGAAGAAAGAAGGGGTCCGATCAAGACAGAAGGACGCTAAGAGCTAACCTGTGTATCAAAGAGCCAGCACTTTCTATGATGGGCACTTTCACCTCTGCACACCACATGGCACACGGTGGGCACGTAATACAATTATTTGTTGAATAAATGCATAAATAATTGAACTTTTTCTAAGCCAACATAAGGACTAAATGATCCGTTATGTCATTCACAGCATCCACAAAACTTGGCGGGGGCTGGGGGCTGCGGAACCCAAAAGCTATTCTAGTGCAGCAGAAAATAACAGAAAACCAGGAAAAAAAATATCTTAGCAAGAACATTGAATGAACTGAGATGGGGGTGAGGGGGCAGGGGGGATGGAAAAAAAAAGACACTGAGTGAACAAACCTGCACCCCAAGTTCCCTGGAACTGTTATTCATGTCCTCTCTACCATACCCCAAAGTAGAACACAGACAGTGTAACCAGCCATGAGCTCTTTCGTTGGGGGCCTTGAATCCCTTTGCAGATTTGAGGGGAGCATAGAACCCACCCCAGCCCCTCAAGTGCACATGTGCACAAATCGTGAACTCCCAAGGGCTCTGCTTGGAGGCTGGCCCCTGGCCCCTCCTCATCCCCAACCACGCACCTCCTCTCAGAAGCCGCCCTGACCCCCAGACCTCCATCTGGCCACTTGGCACCCCACAAGCCTTTCTCCAGTTGGAAATGACATGTTCATCTCCTGCTTACCTATTGCCTGAGACTGTCCTCATACCACCAGGAATCCCCGAGGGCCCAGACTGTGTGGCTAGGTGTTGGAGAGGTGAGGGGGCTCACAGACCCCCTGTGGCCTACCCATGTACCCTCAAGGGCTCCAGAGCAAAACCCCAAGTGGGGAATGGGGAGCCCTATCCTCCACGAACAGAGTTTGGACCAAGGAAGTCCATAGGGAATTGAGACTCAGGGTCCTTGGCCTGTGCCCAGCCCTATGTCTCCAGGTCGGCCAGGCCGGTGAGAGTTGACATCGGCACACTTCTTACTGTCTGTGTAATTTGAACATGACTTAAACCCCTGAGATAGTCCAGGGTCCTCGTCTGGGCATCCATGGCACCTCCCTGCCCAGGTCTCTACACTCCCTCTCTGAACACCACCTCACACTTCCCACCTCTGTGCCTTTGCACAGGTGGTTCCACGCCCAGCCGCCTTCCTCAGCACCCGCCCACTCTGCCACCCCTGGGGGCCCAGCTCAGGAACCCTCGTGCAGGAGCCAACCCAGATCCCCAGCCAGAGTAATTCACTGCAGGGGCCTCCCCTTCCTAGCCCCTTGCGATTTGTGGTGTCTCTGTCTGGCTCTAAGTCCTGTCTGGGCAGAGCAATCTGTGATTAAGTCTCTATACCCCAAAGGGTGATCTGCTCTGAGTCACCCATGGCAACTCCCACCCCCTCAGTAGCAAAGGCCAGTCAGCAGTCAGGACTAGAAATGGTGTCAGGAAATGTCAGCGGGCCAAGTCCTGATCTCAGCCCACACCATCCCATTCCACCCCACTCTCACTTGGTTCAACCGAGGAACCTTGCTGCAAGACCGGAGGAGCAGAATGGGAGCGGACAATCACAGCTTTCCAGCACCTGCTGTCCCCCAGGCCCGCTGTCTCCTGCACCTGCTGTCTCCCAGCACCTGC